>JXCR01134336.1:72112-93579 GCA_002079205.1 Phalaenopsis hybrid cultivar
ATATATATATATATATATATATATATAATGATATAGTGTGAATGGATGGTAATTTCTAATGTATGATATTTTTTATGATATTAGTGGTTGTGTGAGTGAAGGTAAGAGTAGTTTTATCCAAAGAGTTAAAGAGAATATAAGGATTTAGAAGCCTTAATATGCTTCAACGGATGTAAATAAGTGAAGGTATGAACGATAACAACTCTATAAGACTACAAATAGACTACTGCTAATACTAGTTTTATAATGCTAACATACTTAATACGCTTGACAAGTGTTATGTTTAGGTATCATATTAGTTTATTTGAATCAATTTTAATTTTCATGTGATATCACACCCTCTTATTTTACTTTTGAATTTAAAAATTGTACTAGATTTTGAATAGCCTACATAGTTATGGCTTTTTATCCTTTCTTTTCTAATATGTATGTTATTTTATGTAGGTATATGTAACTTATATTAGTCATTATTAAAATCTTTATCTTAGGTAGTATGTCATATTTTATTTTTGATAGTCAAGATGATATATTTATTTTGTTAAGGGAGATTACATCATAATTGTTATATACATTATCTTTCAATGTTAGTTTAGTGATATGAATGAATAAATTATTACTAGTTTTATGACATATAAATGATGGTTTATAGAGCTTGGCAAGGAGGACAAAAAATAAAATACAAATTATTAAATGCATTTTCTTCACTAATTTTCTTAAACAACCCAACCTAATTTAATATAAAATTACATAAAAAATTAATTTCTTTGAAATATTAATATTTTAATAGGACTATACCAAACAGTCCTCAAATGCTATCATGTAGATGCTCCATAGAACTAACATGGAGGCCAGAAAAGCAAAAGTTCTTCTGAATTTTTAAATTCTCGGTCTTTCTTTTGTTTAAAATTAGAGCGTGAAATATTAAGATAATAAATATTTTCTACCTCGGAGTGAGTAGGGCTGTCAAAAAGGGTTTGTTGTTCGGTTCGTTAAGAAGCTCGTGTTCGGCTCGTTCTCTAAGTTAACGAGCCGAACACGAACCAAAATTTGTCCANAGAAAAGCAGTTGAGGATCAGCAAGCATAAAAACTATTGACATAACGGCCAATTTACTGAAAAGTTGCCTTAATAATAGCATACACTGCAACTAACCGAGTATTTTTTTTTCAAATACTATAAATTAATTTAAGAATGGAGGTATTCGGGTGAAGAAAAAAAGCATAGAAATTTTGTTCCATATTGCTGTTGAAAAAAAGGCAAACACATTTTGGTCTTCTGTAATGGTCATACTTTATGTTTGCCTACTCCAGCATAAAAGAAAAAAATTTCAATATCTGAAAGGAAACAAACATTAGTGTACTCCCACAGCATGTAATTGCAAACATTAAGCAATTTCCCATTGAACTTGAGAAAATGCTCACCAAAACTATCACTACAAATAAATAAAAAGGGGCTTTTACAT
Organism: Phalaenopsis hybrid cultivar; assembly: GCA_002079205.1. Lineage (NCBI taxonomy): Eukaryota > Viridiplantae > Streptophyta > Magnoliopsida > Asparagales > Orchidaceae > Phalaenopsis > Phalaenopsis hybrid cultivar. The sequence continues at coordinate 73,574 of JXCR01134336.1, forward strand.
TCATACCGTTCAATTCTTATCTATTTATATATCGAACACCCAAACTTTAATAATTACATGAATTGCAATCAAATCTTTAATATACCGTAAAAAATACCACTATTATCGACATTTCAAAAGTGAGATACACCTTTTCATGTACAGGGTTATCACACCAGTGTTAAAAACATAAAAATTAAATTTTATGTGTAAGAAATGTAAATATATAGAAAAATTAGTTCTAAGAAAAGTTGAAGGAAAAATAATATCAACTATAAGGTTAGGAAATAAACAATGACTTGAAACAAGTGTAGATTAATACACACCGCCTTTTTCCGAGCTTNCATGTATGACCTCTAATTAATTCTTTGGTATTATGGACATAACTTTGATGGAAGTGATAATATTGTTTATGATTCTTTATATTTGGATTGAACGGAGATGACCACTTAAAAATTTTCTTATCCTAAATCACCATCAGGATGTTGACATGTGATGTTTTAAGTGACATATTCTCTTTCTTTGATTGATATTCATGTCTCTACGATTAAGGGGATAAACCAAGGTTTCTCTGTGACATGTACTTATTTTGTTAAGATTTTATAGCAATATCTATGGGGTTCTTCTTTTGCTTTCCTGATTGCATTTCAAATTTCTTTTTATATGTATTATTAACTTTGTAATCAGCAATTTGTGCTTCTGCATGGTGGATGAGGTCATCATATGAAAGACCTATCTTTTGCATTAAAGATGAGTAGAAAGGACTAGGGTGTAGTCCCATCAAGAAAACACCTCACAATTATTCTAGAACTACGTATGAGATTTGATGAGCTTCAATAAAAAATATCAGGAAATAATCTTGCAGCGACTCTCTCTCATTTTGACAAATTTCGTAAAGGTGAGAGGAGTCTTTGATAATCTCTCAATTCATGATAAATTTCTCCACAAATACCTAAGTGAGCTCATAGAATGTAAGAATAATACCCTCTAGGAGTGAATAAAATCAACTTCATGCTTGGCTATTAAGCGTCGTAGGAAAAATTGACAAATGATCGCATCAAAAGCCCATTGTATATGCATGATAATTGGAAAGTGATCAATATGTTCATACAAGTCAAATATCTCATCATAAGACTTAATGCTTGGAAACTTAAATTGTGCTAGAATTGGGTGAAAGGTGACCTTAGCCAATAGGAATGACTCTTGAGAATTGTGTCTAGCTAAGAAAGAGCTTATATCCATCTAAAAAAACTCCTCTCCCACTAGACATTATAACTCATTGAGGATTTCTGGAGTCAAATTACATTCTCCACACGTGTTGAAGGCTTGCTTCTAAGCTTGATGATGAGAGGTGGATGTGTAGAACTAGCAGTGTCCATGAGTTCAACTTTTTGACAAAGAACTCCAATGTGTGGATGATTCGCCTATGGTGTACCTTTGATTAGTAAATTCTTAGGTGATTTTGCCCTTCCAGTATACATCATTATAGGTTGTCAAGCCTTCCATAAAAAGTTGGAAGATCTAATTCTAGGATTCCTTCTTTATTTGTATATGATCTTCAAGAGGTGTGAGGAAGGTTTCTTAGCTAGCTGGGTGATTTATGTCATTATCAGGCAAAGAAATAAAATCTCAGCATCTCGTACGTCGAGACTATGCCCTGGAATGGTTGGTGCTAGAACTTGAAGCTAATGTAATGAGCTTCTTAACCATAAAAAAAGTATAGACTTCTACAAACAGAACTTTGTTTCTCACAGAAGATGTCAAACTATTGCATGCCATCAAATTCTAAAGTGATTATTTAATTTCTTACTGTTGAACGAAGATCCATCACACATACATATAATAAAAAAGACAGTATGAGAAAACACCAAAAGTTTTTATGTGGATAAATCCAGAAAAAGAAAAATCATGCGGCCTAGCTGAATCANCACGAAGATCCATCACACATACATATAATAAAAAGACACTATGAGAAAACACCAAAAGTTTTTATGTGGATAAATCCAGAAAAAGAAAAATCATGCGGCCTAGCTGAATCAAAGTAATATATTATAATTGTGTAAGAACAAAGTTGCACCCTTTACTCATGATTAAGGGAGTGGGGCAACCCTATACAAGTTCCTTTGGTAAACAAAATTTAGAAAAACAGAGGATTAGGGAACAATCGTCAACTTTTGATTACAACATTCATAAAAAGAGGTCACTGGTGACCGAAATAAAGTGGTGACATAGGTCAGGAGTTATGGAGACCAGAAGTTATTGTTGGGTCTTTAATATAACATTATATCTTAGTGCTATTTTTGGAATACGACTTTAGCAAGGAGGGGTCACCGATGATGGTGAGTAGGGGCTACNTTTATGGAGACCAGAAGTTATTGTTGGGTCTTTAATATAACACTATATCTTAGTGCTATTTTTGGAATACGACTTTAGCAAGGAGGGGTCACCGATGATGGTGAGTAGGGGCTACTAACAGTGGTTGCGGGCTACAAAAGCTAAACGTTTACTTCAGGTCATAAATAAGGTGTCATACGTTATAGTCGTACTTGGGATACGATGTAGCAAGTAGGGGTTGCCAATGACGGCGAGCAGTGGAGGCCGACGGTGGTCAATGGCGGCTGACATGTGGTGGTCTACAGGCAATGGTCGACGGTAGTCGGTGATTACGGAGGCTAGAAGTTATTGTTTATTCTTTAGCCCATAACAACTTTGGAATTCCTTTTCTTTTCACTCCCCCTCAAGTCAAGAGAGGGGGTTTATTTATAGATTCTTGGTGAAGAGCATTTTGAACCGTTGGTTAATAACTTTCTCAATCATATGATAGGACAAATCCTATTGATCCCCTTTGTTCATAGGGATTTTTTTTAGTGATATGGCTTTAATGGCTTCATTAGTAAGCAAACTTATGTTTGTTGGTTTCCTCACTTCGAAACTCTCAATTTTTCTATAAATATATCAAATTAGAAGTTCATTTGACCATGCAAGAAGTTTCCAAAATGCACCTTAGTAGCCTGATCTAGACATGATTGGACTCAGATCGAACCAATTTCGATATCCTTCGGTTCATCTTCTCAAGACAGACAGTTTGACCATAAACTTGCATAAATTAAAGCCCTGGATCATCTTCAATCTGAATCTAAAACATTTCCTACTTAAAAAAATATATATATATCGAGATCTGTATCAAATAATAAAATTAAGGGGCAAATCAACTGATAATCCATCATTGATATTACTGTCTCTCTCGAGTGACATACTTAATGTTGACCATACTTTAAGTAACAACAATTATGAGTGTTAGACCATCCCTACTTAAAACACCACATTGAGAAAAAAATATCACCCTAAATTATCCCATTTTGCTTTTGCATTTACAAATAAATATTACCAATTAAAGTAAGGTTAAGGCTCTATTTTTATAGTCAAAGTCTAATCTTGAGTTGTTAAATATTGTTGCTGAATGTAGGGATCATGCTTTTAGTTGCATCATACTTCCTTATGCTAATTGTAGTCAATTCTGTTATTTCTTTAACAATAGTTAATTTTTCAATGCCAGCATCACAAATGTCTGACTATAATTATTTTTTTAGTTATTAATTACATATTTATTATTTAAGAATAAGACATGCCGACAATACCCCTCACATGCCAATACTAAAAAGCTTTAAAATGTCAACGTGTCATGAGAAATACATTTTTTTATTATGGGCTTTCGTGATTTAGTTTAATATTTAATCTTAGTAGGGGCTTTGTAAGTAGGACTGTCAAAAAAAAAAAAAAATGGTTGTTCCGTGCTTGACTCNCTACTGACAGTGGTTGCTGGCTACAGAAGCCAAAAGTTTACTTCAGGTCATAAATAAGGTGTCATACATTATAGTCGTACTTGGGATACGATGTAGCAAGTAGGGGTTGCCAATGACGGCGAGCAGTGGAGGCCGACGGTGGTCAATGGCGGCTGACATGTGGTGGTCTACAGGCAATGGTCGACGGTAGTCGGTGATTACGGAGGCTAGAAGTTATTGTTTATTCCTTAGCCCATAACAAGCTTTGAAATTCCTTTTCTTTTCAGTCCCCCTCAAGTCAAGAGATGGGGTTTATTTATAGATTCTTGGTGAAGGGCATTTTGAACCGTTGGTTAATAACTTTCTCAATCATATGATAGGACAAATCATATTGATCCCCTTTGTTCATAGGGTTTTTTTTAGTGATATGGCTTTAATGGCTTCATTAGTAAGCAAGCTTATGTTTGTTGGTTTCCTCACTTTGAAACTCTCAATTTGTCTATAAATATATCAAATTAGAAGTTCATTTGACCATGCAATTAACGATCAGAAGTCTCCAAATGCACCTTAGTAGCCTGATCTGGACATGATTGGACTCAGATCAAACCAATTTCAATATCATTCTGTTCATCTTCTCAAGACAGACAGTTTGACCATAAACTTGCATAAATTAAAGTCCTGGATCATCTTCAATCTGAATCTAAAACATTTCCTACTTAAAAAAAAAATATATCGAGATCTGTATCAAATAATAAAATTAAGGGGCAAATCAACTGATAATCCATCATCGATATTACTGTCTCTCTCGAGTGACATACTTAATGTTGACCACACTTTAAGTAACAACAATTATGAGTGTTAGACCATCCCTACTTAAAACACCACATTGAGAAAAAAATATCACCCTAAATTATCCCATTTTGCTTTTGCATTTACAAATAAATATTACCAATTAAAGTAAGGTTAAGGCTCTATTTTTATAGTCAAAGTCTAATCTTGAGTTGTTAAATATTGTTGCTGAATGCAGGGATTATGCTTTTAGTTGCATCATACTTCCTTATGCTAATTGTCTCAATTCTCTAATTTCTTTAACAATAGTTAATTTTTCAATGCCAGCATCACAAATGTCTGACGATAATTATGTTTTTAGTTATTAATTACATATTTATTATTTATTAATAAGACATGCCGACAATACCCCTCACTTGCCAATACTAAAAAGCTTTAAAATGTCAACGTGTCATGAGAAATACATTTTTTTTTATTAGGGGCTTCATATCTCGTGATTTAGTTTAATATTTAATCTTAGTAGGGGCTTTGTAAGTAGGACTGTAAAAAAAAAAAAAAAGTTGTTCGTGAATAGCTCGTGTTTGACTCGAACGTTAAGTAAATGGGTTGAAAATGAATAAGTTTTTAAAGCGCAAATTATAAACGAGTCGAACACGAACAACTATTTGTTCGCTTTTGTTCGGCTAATTTTAGCTCAAAATAAAAAAATTATATAATTATTTATTATATATATATATATATATTTATATCTAAGGTTATATATTTGGTCCAGGTTCGAATCCAACACTTTACATCTTTTTTTTTTCAATTTAATTTTAACGAGCCAGTTTTGAGCTTAACACGAACACAAATATTGAAATAAAGTCGAACATGAACACACTATTCATAAGCCGATTTCGAACAGAAGGCGATTTCGAACATGAGCAATTTCAAACGAGCTGAACAAAAGCATAGCCTGAGCTTGCTTAAGCTCGGCTAGTTTACAGCTCTATTTGTACGAGGATCTGTGTTCACGTCTATGAATGAGATATTCATATATATACCACCCAATCCTTATGTATTTAGATATCCGACACCCAACTTTTAACTNTTCCAATTTAATTTTAACGAGCCAATTTCGAGCCGAACACGAACACGAATATTGAAATAAAGTCAAACACGAACACACAGTTCACAAGACGATTTCGAACACGAGACGATTTCGAATATGAGCAGTTTCGAACGAGCGGAACAAGAGCATAGCCTGAGCTCGCTCAAGCTCGGCTAGTTTACAGCTCTATTTGTAAGAGGATCTGTGTTCACGTTATGAATGAGATATTCATATATATACCACCCAATCCTTATGTATTTAGATATCCGACACCCAAATTTTAACTTTCATATTTATACCGACCAAAATTTTCATATCACATCAAAAATACCACCACATTAACTTTTGAAAAGTGAAATACTTATAAGGTGGTATGTACGTAAGAAATTGAAGTTTAGATGATAGACCTATAAATAGATAGTTAAAAAAAAGTGACAACGCCAGAAGCATGAGGCAATAAAAAATTCCAACCNCTTTTAACTTTCATATTTATACCGCCCAAAAATTTCATATCACATCAAAAATACCACCGTATTAACTTCTGAAAAGTGAAATACTTACAAGGTGGTATGTACGTAAGAAATTGAAGTTTTAGACGATAGACCTATAAATAGATAGTTAAAAAAAAGTGACAACGCCAGAAGCATGAGGCAATAAAAAATTCCAACCATAACATGCAACTTCCACTTCCCAAGAGGTTTACACGGATCCAACTTCAACGGAAACTAAATCATGTAAATCACATAATCAAACAAGAAAAATGTGCATCTAGAAACTATATAAAAATAAAAAAAATAATAAAATAAGGTTTTCTATGTTTTAATTCTCCTTTTTTATCTTTATATTCTAAAAAATTGTTATCTTTAATTATGAAATTACAGAAGGAGGCATTAGGATATTCTCTTTACATGAATTCATTTTGTTTTTTAGGCAAAAGAAAAGTGAAACCTTCATGGTTCATTGCTTGAAAAACATTCTTGCATTTCATTTTAAATAGACCCAATTGTATACCTTTTAGTTTTGTTCCTTTGGAATTCGTAGAAATGACGCCTCCTAAAGANAGGCAAAAGAAAAGTGAAACCTTCATGGTTCATTGCTTGAAAAATATTCATGCATTTCACTTTAAATAGACCCAAATGTATACCTTTTAGTTTTGTTCCTTTGGAATTCGTAGAAATGACGCCTCCTAGGAGCAATTACGATCTTTTCAAAATAAGTTGGCGTATCTAAGACACTTTATATCTAACTTGTTCGGTAGATGTTAGCCTTTTACTGCGTTGATCAAGAAAGATAACAAGTTTACTTGGATGATAAATGTCAACATGCTTTCAAAAGTATTAAATAATACTTAGTGACACTTGTATTTGCAGCCCCAATCTTGGGTAAACCGTTGATACTTTATACCGCTACTTTAGATGACTCCCTTGGAGCCCTGTTAGCTCAGNAGAGCAATTACGATCTTTTCAAAATAAGTTGGCGTATCTAAGACACTTTATATCTAACTTGTTCGGTAGATGTCAGTCTTTTACTGCGTTGATCAAGAAAGATAACAAATTTACTTGGGATGATAAATGCCAACATGCTTTCAAAAGTATTAAATAATACTTAGTGACACTTGTATTTGCAGCACCAATCTTGGGTAAACCGTTGATACTTTATACCGCTACTTTAGATGACTCCCTTGGAGCCCTGTTAGCTCAGGTCAATGATAAAGGTTTATTTAAGTCGTTGTTTGATACAGACAGATGTGAAGTATCCTTTTATTAAGAAGCATTGTCTAGCTTTAGTTTTTGTTTCTCAAAAGATTAGCCAATCTTATCTCGAAGTTTAATCCGTTGCAATATTTAATGACTCAACCGATACTTTCTAGTAGATTAGTTAGGTGATCGATGATATTATTGCAATTCAATATAACTTTCGTGTCTCTTCGTGTCGTGAAAGGACAGATTAACAGATTTTCTAGCGTCCACACGTTACGGGCATAATCTCCTCTCAACGATGACATGACGGACGAGCATATAATGAATTTAGAAAACCCCAATGCTTAACATAAGGAGATGTACTTTGATAGAACTTCATCAGCACGAAAGGCAACGAATCACATACGATAGTGCCCGATAAGGCAGGAATTGAGCTAATTTTCATTACACCGAAACAAATAATGTTAAGTTATTCTTATCATTTAACAGANAATTTAATTTTAACGAGTCAATTTCGAGACGAACACAAACACACTGTTCACGAACCGATTTCTAACTTGAGCAATTTCGAACGAGCAGAACAAGAGCCTAGCCCGAGGTCACTCAAGCTCCGCTCGTTTACAGGTCTATTTGTAAGAGGATCTGTGTTCACGTTTATGACTAAGATATTCACACACACACACACACACACACACACATACTTAGATATCGGACACCCAAATTTTAACTTTCTTAAATTTCATATCACATCAAAAAAATCACCGTATTAACTTTTGAAAAGTGAAATATTTATAAGGTGGTATGTATGTAAGAAATTGAAGTTTAGATGTTCGATCTATAAATAGATAGTAAGAAAATGTGGGCTCATGAGATAAAAATTTTGAATGATATAATTGATTAAAAAAAGGGAAGTTTATCAATACAGCCAAAGTGACAACGCCAGAAGCATGTGGCAATAAGAAATTTCAACCATAACATGCAACTTCCATTTCCCAAAAGGTTTACACGGATCCAACTTCAACGGAAACTAAATCATGTAAATCACATAATCAAACAAGAAAAATGTGAAACTATGTAAAAATAAAAAAATAAAAAATAAGGTTTTGCTCATTGATTGTATGCCCAATTGTTCATTGCTTGAACAATTGGGTACCTTCATGGTTCATTGCTTGAAAATTATTCATGCATTTCACTTTAAATAGACCCAATTGTATACCTTTTAGTTTTGTTCCTTTGGAATTCGTAGAAATGACGCCTCCTAAGAGCAATTACGATCTTTTCAAAATAAGTTGGTGTATCTAAGACACTTTATATCTAACATGTCAGGCAGGTGTCAGTTTTTACTGCGTTGACCAGGAAAGATGTCAAGTTTACTTGGATGATAAATGTCAACATGTTTTCAAAAGTATTAAACAATACTTGGTGACACTTGTATTTGCAGCCCCAATCTTGGGTAGAGCGTTGATACTTTATACCGCTACTTTAGATGACTCCCTTGGAGCCCTGTTAGCTTAAGTCAATGATGAAGGTTTATTTAAGTTGTTGTTTGATACAGGCAGATGTGAAGTATCGTTTTATTAAGAAGCATTGTCTAGCTTTAGTTTTTGTTTCTCAAAAGATTAGACACTGTATATTTTCTCATAAGACTCATGTTATTTCGAAGATTAATCCTTTGCAATATTTGATGACCCAATCAATACTTTCAAGTAGGTTAGGTGATCGATGATATTATTGCAATTCAATATAACTTTCGTGTCTCTTCATATCGTGAAAGGACAAATTAACATATTTTCTAGCAATCCACAAGTTACGGGCTTAATCTCCTCTCAACGGTGACTTGACGGACGAGTAGATAATGAATTTAGAAAACCCCAATGCTTAACATAAGGAGATGTACTTTGATGGAACTTCATCAGCACGAAAAGACAACGAATCGCATGCGATAGGGCCCGGTAAGGCAGGAATTGAGCTAATTTTCATTACACCGAAACAGATAATATTAAGTTATTCTTATTATTTAACAGAGACGTGCACGAACAATAAAGCAGAATACAAAGTTTTGATAACTGTATTGGAATTGATAATAATAATGGGAATAACATATATCAATATTTATGACGACTCACAATTGATAATTCATCAAATTGCTAAAAGATACAAAATTCCGAAGCCGAAATTTCGTCATACAAATAAGTTGTGAGAGCATATTTCTAATATAACTAAATTATAACCAGATCTGATAGCTCAAGGATACTTTGATATGATCGGCCAGCAGGCAATTTGGAACTATCTTCCTCCTAAGAAATTGTTCTTTTTTTCCTGGAAATTATATTCCCGTGATTATTCTGAACGCTATGTTTCCTTCTGCACAGCAATGAAGATGTGAAGAGCTTCAGGCGTCAGATGGAAGAGATTTAGACATATCCCTGCTTGATCTGTTAAATTTCATGTGGCTCTTCACGAGCTGACCAGCAGCGAGAGCGGACATGAGGGACAGCTCTCCAGCTAGAACAGAAGCTGCTACAATGGTGGCCAGAAGCCTGGAGTTGGCTCCTGGGGAATCCAGATTTGCGCCCTTCACGCCAAGGAGATTTAAGCAGGCTGATTGGGAAGCAAGTTGCGTCCCACCACCGACTGTGCCAACCTGAAAAATGAAAAAGAAATGGAAGAATATGAGTTAAAAAAACAAGCTTAAATCATGGTCATGCGTGACATCAAGTACGCTTATAAATTGGGGCACTTTGCACCCAGGCTTAAGAGTTCTGTAATTTATTTAATATAGTTTTATTACTACTAAAAATAAATAAATGAAGAGATATGATTACAAGCCTACACTAAAGTCTTAATTAACTAGATAGGACGAGTTGCAATGCCAACCGCATGGTGGTAGAGTTTGGGCACGGAAATTTCCATGCGAAAGGAGGTTGTAGATCTGGACGAAAAGAAGGATGCCTTAGTAGTAATCTAATGGTTTGTTTATCTCAAACGTAGGGCAACAATTTGACTTAGGGCCAGTCTCCTTTTAACGTGGGGCATCAATCTCAACAAAGGAATTTTGGGAACTATTTCATCTTTTTAAACCCAAATTACATCAAAAAAAAATTATCAATTTAGTTCCCAAACCTATTAATATATGATGAAATACTTCTCAAACTTCTTAAAAGGAGGACTATTTCATAACCAATTGAAAGAGTCTTGAGGAAATTTAGTATTTTTATAAACTATAAAATTAGAATAGCCCAAAGTACACCGTAAAAAAGTCATTTTGACACCTTACTATCTCAAAATAACTATTTATCAAATAAAATCTCTAAGGAAAGAAGAAGAATATAATGGTCGTAGGAAAAGCTAAAATGAGAAGTACCTCAATTGAAGGCATGGTTACAGAGATGTGGAGATCGTTGTTATCATTGACAGCTTCCATCATAGTGATGCAGTGAGAGCTCTCCACATTTTGTGCAGGATCCTGACCGGTGGCTATATATATGGCAGTCACGATGTTGCTGGCATGAGCATTGAACCCACCTAGAGCCCCCGCCACAGCTGATCCAGCAAGGTTTTTAATGACGTTTAGCTCTACTAGTGCTGAGACACTTGTCTTGAGAACTTTCTTCACGATATCTCCCTTGATAATAGCCTCACAAACCACCGATTTTCCTCTCCCTTCAATCCAATTAACTGCGGCAGGCTTCTTGTCAGAGCAGAAATTTCCTGCACGGTTCAGAAAACTTGAAATGATAAGAAATACCAAACAGGAAGAGAAGGAGATTTTAAAAATAGGCTTTCCCGCAAAAGCCGAGGAAACAGAGTAGATTAATTGAGATATCTGATGAAGTTTAAGAAAATTTTAATATCTCAGTAGCAGGAAAGAAATACATCTATTTATGAATATGAATTTCACATATAAAATAAAAATGGCCTACTAGCCGTTTTTGAAACTCGAGCATAATTACATTGAAAAAGACATGAAAGAAAAATTCCGAAGAATAGCTAAGACAATAGTTAAATTAAAAGATAGATTTTGAGTTTCACAACATAGAAAACATATATGCTATTATCAAAAAAATTTTAGAAGAAAATGAAAATATTAACAGGTGAAAAACTCAATTTAAGATATTTTAACTCAAACAAGTATATAATAAATAACCATATTGCTAAGAAAAACATGAGATTTAAAATTGCTTATTATATAATACAATGATGATTATTCGTAAATGAATTAAAAAAAAAAGCAAATTTAAGAGCGGATGAACAGAGATATTTCTCACCTGAGATACTGATGACATCCATGTCAGGAAAGTCATTTTGCAGGCAGTCCAGTACATTCTGCACGCCTTTAGAAACCATATTCATGCCCATTGCATCTCCAGTCCTGCAGCAGAACCTCATGTACAGATTCCTACCAGCTAGAGAGCACTTGATTCCTTGAAGCTTGGCAAATCTGCTTGAGCTGCAATCACCATAGAAAAATGTTATCTCGATAAGCAACATTAATTATTATAGACATTTGAGGTTTGAAGGAATTCGAAGGAAGAAAAATATAACTTTTTATCCTAAGGAAATTAAAGGTTAACTGGATGTAAGTAAGAATATTGAACAAAGTTATTCCTTTTCATTGATAATTCTCCACCCAATCTCGAAGAAAAACTAGAAAAAATTTCTAATGATTATTTTCCTGAAAAAAAAGAAACAAAAACTAAAATTTTCATCAACCAAACAAAAAAGTTGTTTGGAGATGTTATTTTCTAATGATTTGAGAAGATGCTATTTTCTTCAGCACTTTTCTATTCAAAAGAGTTGTTTGTATTGTTGCTGATGCTGATCACTTAAGATTTTTTTCTATTGGTTATTGTTTGGAAATGTTGATTGCTTTAGATCCGTTGAAGTTGTTGATTGTTGCATAAGATGTGCCGGTTTCTTTCATTTGGGTTTTGTCTGAGCTTCCTCTTCGAGCTCTTTGATCTGTTCTGACTTGTTTTAGTTATTTAGTTGTTTATCTAGTCTATGCTTGTGTGGGTTGTGTTATAATTTTTCTCCCTAGTTATCTCTTCAAATTGTATCTCTTTTTTTTAAATAAAGTTGGGCGTGAATCTCAACTTTCCCAAAATAAATAAATAAATAAATAAAAATAGTATCAAAACAAATGGAGAGCAAACGAGATGAAAAAGACCATTTCAACTTCACAATTGAAATGAAAACATGCGCAATTTAAAAAAAACAACAAAAACGCTATTGCGACAAACAACTCAGTTAAAAAAAGAAAATTAATTTTCTTAAAAGCGACCTCTCCTAGTATTAAATTGGTAAATATTATCTGCACTCCAGCTCTCAAGTAAGTATATTCAAGCAAAACCAATCTGAAAACTGAATGTAAAAAATAGGCTTCAGCCCAATAATCACAGGAAAGATTGTCGAACATACCGATCAAACACAATCGCAAGCGTCTCGAAATTTCGAGGATCCTCTAAAAAGAACTTGAGTTCTGCTGCCCTCTTGGCCGTAGCAAACCTAACGACCGGAGCCCTCGTCATCCCATCTTTGAGAACTACGCTCACTGCCCCATCAGACGCAGCAATCGCCTTGCATCCACGGTTTGTGCTCGCCACAAGGCAGCCCTCTGTGGTCGCCATAGGTACAAAATACTCCTTCCCGTTAAGCAACAAAGGCCCTGCAATACCTACAGGTAATTGAACATAACCCACCGGCATCTCGCAGCACTGCCCCAAAATGGATTCGTAATCGAATCCATCAAGCGGAAGCCCTTCCATTCCACGTCCCGTTATCCTACTGATAGCCTCTCGCCGTNTCCTACAGGTAATTGAACATAACCCACCGGCATCTCGCAGCACTGCCCTAAAATGGAATCGTAATCGAATCCATCAAGCGGAAGCCCTTCCATTCCACGTCCCGTTATCCTACTGATAGCCTCTCGCCGTATCCCCGCCGCCCGCCGGCAATCCCCAAGCCTCGACTCGAGAATATAGGATGGGATCTTCCCGGAGACCACTGCAGAAACAATCTCCTCATCATCACCAGTGAGCGGAACTGCAGGGAGAGGAGGTTTCTCGGAGCAGACGAGGGGGCAGGGTGCAGGTGGGTTGCTGGGAAGGAGGAATTCGTCGTCATCGTCGTGGGAGGAGATGAAGGACTGAACGTAGGCGATGCCGAAGAAGCTAATAAGGTAGATTAAGGAGGCGATGAAGCCAACAATGGCAGAGATCTCGGAGAGGGTGACAACATGGAGAGGAGTGGTGGTGCGGATCTTATCGCGCCACCTGCACATTAGGTAGTAGATGGAGACCATGAAGAGAGCGGAGAAGAGCTTGTTGGTGTGCCGGATGGGAAGGGGCAGCGCATCGGAAGCCTGGACAGCAGATGCGGAGACGGTTTCCGTCGAGAACTTCCCCGCCGGTTTTGAGGATCGGAGGGTGTTTGAGATTGTCCGGCGACGGAGCTCCATGAGGAGAAGGAAAGGGGGAAGAGAGAGGAGAAATTAATGGAGTTACAGAACCCTTCTCTCTCCCTCTCTCTCTCTCTTTCTCCCTCGTTCTCTCTCTCTCGCTTTCCTTCGTTCGAAAACGCTGCGAGAAATATGTAGAGAGGCCGAGGAGTTTTATAGGGCGAAACTCGCCATTAGTCTTGTAATTAATCGTTAATTGTATTTAATTATTTTATTTTTAAAAATTTCAATTGGTGCCTCTGCCTCGTGGTGGCAGTGCCCCTAATTTAGAAGCTATGAGTTAGCTTGATGATTGGACTCCTATTTTAGACGTCCCAAATTTTTGTTAAAAAAATTGAATGTAAAAATTGTGTTTTAACATATTTGTTTTAATTAGGGCTGTCGGTTCGTTGTTCGCGAATAGCTCGTGTTCAAATCATTTAGAAGTTTGTGTTCGGCTCGTTCGCTAAGTTAACTAACCAAACACGAACAACACGAACAAATATTAGTTCGTTGGTGTTCAGCTCGTTTTGGCTCGAAATACTACTAATCAATTATATATATATATATTCGATGAGCAGTATTTTTAAAAAATTAATTACTACAATGCTACAAAGATTTTGAAAGTATTAATTTAGAAAATAGAATAAAAATTATTAAATTAGATTCAAATAATATTTTAAATCTTGTCCCAATCCTTAACATCTTATGGCTACGTGATTAAGGTTGTCAAAACGACTCTTTGTTCGTGAACGGCTCGTGTTTGACTCGCTAAGCAAACGAGCCGAACACGAACACATTTTTTGAGCTCGAATTATAAACGAACCGAACACGAGCAGAGCCTGGGCTCGCTCGTGTTCGGCTCGTTTACACCCCCTAATTTTAATTCAATTGTAAATTTTTTAAAAAAATTAAATAAAATAATTACTTGGAGAATTTCATCAAGGAATACTACTATTGATCAAAAGGGTATATGACTCCGTAGACTTTCTTGTTCTTAGGTTTATTTCACATTAAATTTTGTGTTTTATATGTATTCTAGTTTTATGTGATTATGTTATAAATTTTGTTTTGGATCTCTTGAATCAGTTTTTAGCATCTCTCTCAACACCAATAGTTAATTTTGATGCAATTTTTAAATGAAAACTTGTTAAATTAAATTTTGAATTATCCAACTTCTAATTTTAACAAATATATATTCAAATTATATGTCTTGAAAAGATGCAAGTATTTGAAGTAATGTTGAAAATTTTAAAGGATTAACTAAAAAATCAAGCAATGACAAAATTTTATATGCTTATAATTAAATCAAGTATGTTGGTGAGAGAACTTCAATAAGATTAAGATAACTCAATTTCAAAGTCATTACGACACTTCAATTCTAAATGAACTGGATATGATAAAAAAATCAACACGGGTCGTTTGATTAAGTGTTTTGACACTTTAAGAAAAATAACTAAAATATCACTCTCAGTAATTATAAATGGAGCCCTTGTTTTTTGTTCTTTTTAAAATTTGAAGCCCTCAACCTATCTAACCATGGTCTTAAAATTCTTCTTTTCCAAAAAGCCTTCTTACCTGAACTATCGAAACGATTCGGAGAAGATGAGAGATCAGAAAAGAAGGAAATAAGGTGAAAATTAGGCATACAAATTTAAAAAAAGAAAAACTATGGAGAGCTCTTGTGCGCCAAGCCTCGTGCGATAGGTCAAGTGTATAAATCCAAACAAGATCAGATTGAGATGCCTTGAACCGAATAACCATAAATGAATACCTACACAAGCTACCCATAACCTAAGAACCAAATTTGTGTATTTGTCCTGGGTTGAAGAGCACTCCCAAAGGGACTTATCTCATTTGGTTAATTACATATTGAGGGATGTATAAGAATATTCTCGATTAAAGGAATCTTGTTTATATTCAAGTGAAGACTAGTAAAGGGTGTCACAAAGGATGGTTATTTCATAGAATGTTTAGTTGCCTTCAAAGCTCTTGCTAAGCCACAAGACAGAGACTGATTCTCTCATACTTCAAATGAGTAGAGACTCATCGGCATACGAGGCCCACCATATAACCAAGTCGACTCATAGAATCCACACTATACTTTAAGTGCCCCGCTGAGCCAAAAGGATTGTGGGTCAATCACTGTATCCAAAATGGGCGGCGATCTATCTGCAAACGAGGCATGCGAGACAAATCAAAGAAGCGTTAAATGAGCGACAGGGCTCAAAAGGAGAATAGTAAAAGAGAGGTAAGAGTAATCTTAATCGGATAGAGGGGTCAGAATACCACTGATTTGTCATCTCAATCTATTATGACCCTAAGTCTACATGGTCATGAAGATAGTTAGCCCAACATAACCAGAAAACCATTGTCAGCACTCTGTGAATTATGTCATCCAAGGGAATCTCGGCAGCCCTAAGATCAAAAGAAGAAGACTCTAAATCCTATAACCCTCTGTTGGTAAAAAGTAGAGGTGAAACTTATACCTATCAAAGTAGAAATCACTTAACACCTTAAGCGCCCTAGAAAACCATATAAGTAGAAATCTATGCCAGGCCAGCGTGGTTGAAGAAACACCGAAACTTCTCATCGGGATATGCAATATGATGCAGTTACCTAAAGTCCTAAGCGTGACTACTTTATTAGATATGAATGGGAATTTGCTCATGCTATGTAACCGGTTTTAAATCCTGCCCGAAGGTCATGAAGGAAAGTAAAAGCAAGTTTTGAAAATCTTGTAATATTTTAAATCTAAATTTTGATTATTTTTAGCTCTTATTAGGATTTTGTAGAAAACTTAGAATTTCAGTTTCTTAGAGAGCTTAGATTATATTTGCGTCATTCCCAGATAATTCATAAGACAAAAATGAGCAACTAGCAAGCACATTGAGCAATAAAGTAAAAAAGCTAAATACAAAAGAAAATAAAGGTAGGGTGTTGCTCCTCTCTCTCTCTCTCTCTCTCTCTCTCTCTCTCTCTCTCTCTCTCAATTCATTTGTGTATCCANCAAGCGAGCCTGGGTTCGGCTCGTTTACACCCATAAGTGGATAGTGGAGTGAAGGTAGGAGTGGGATAAAATTTGAGCAAGATTTACCCCGTTTTTTTCCACAATTTGTTTGCATTTTGGGAAAATTACATGCAGATCAAGCGAAACTTGCTATTTACAAATAAGCTATGCCGTTTCACCCAANCCGAGAACGAACACACTTTTTGAGCTCGAAATATAAACGAGCCGAACACGAGCTGAGTCTTTACACCCATAAGCGGATAGTGGAGTGAAGGTAGGAGTGGAATAAAATTTGAGCAAGATTTACCCCGTTTTTTCCCACAATTTGTTAGCATTTTGGGAAAATTACATGCAGATCAAGCGAAACTTGCTATTTACAAATAAGCTATGCCGTTTCACCCAATTTTCAAATTTGAGACTTGAATATTAAAATTCATGATAAAACCAAAATTAATATTTTTTATTTTTATCAAATTCTCAATAATTTGATCGTGACATGCGTAAATATATTGATTTAGTAGTTCGGGGAAAAAGAAAAAAAATGCCCGAGTGATTAATTTGTAAATGACAATGTTTCCGGAGGTTTATATGAAATTATCCGTCTTTTTATAAAAAAAGGGGTGTTGTTTTATTTGGAATGATAAATGTTAATAATAAGATTCTTTTTGGAGTTTAAAAAGATGTAAGAAGTCCCCAAAAAATATCTAATACTTGTAGTTATTNCATTTTTATCAAATTCTTAATAATTTGATCGTGACATGCATAAATATATTGATTTAGTAGTTCGGGGAAAAAGAAAAAAAATGCCCGGGTGATTAATTTGTAAATAACAATGTCTCCGGAGGTTTATATGAAATTATCCGTCTTTTTATAAAAAAAGGGCTGTTGTTTTATTTGGAATGATAAATGTTCATAATAAGATTCTTTTTGGAGTTTAAAAAGATGTAAGAAGTCCCCAAAAAATATCTAATACTTGTAGTTATTTCATTAAGATAATTTTAAAAATATTATTATAATTTAGATATTCTTAATTATTTTTTTATGAATATATGATGCCATATTATATTTGCATCAAAATTAAATTTTTTTTTAACTAAGTTATAATAAAATTTACAGTAATAGTATCATTCAAGTAAACCTATGTAAAATTTACACATTTTCATGCATTTAAAAATAATAATAATATTTAATTATATCAGATATGTAAATACATTAGAATTGTGTGGTATTTATAAAAATCCCCCTTTAAAAATGTGTATATNATTTTTTTTAACTAAGTTATAATAAAATTTACAATAATAGTATCATTCAAGTAAACCTATGTAAAATTTACACATTTTTATGCATTTAAAAATAAAAATAATGTTTAATTATATCAAGATATGTAAATACATTAGAATTGTGTGGTATTTATATTAATCCCCCTTTATATATATATATATATATATATATATATATATATATATATATATATATATATATATATATATANGTTATTTAGTAATCGAATAGGATTAGGTGAAGCTGGTGTCGCAGCTTGTTTTGGATCTTTTAATCTCATTTTTGTATGAGGTCTATCTTATTACTCTCGCTCTAGAGTTTAAGATCTAACCATAGAGTTTTTCTAGTGGCTTTGCTAGAGGAATAGTGCTAGAATCAATAGCCAAATAGAACTCTAAATCATCTTCATTCCTCGTGGTTCCATATGCTTGACTTCAAACGATTAACATTTGATTGAGCTGGTTAGAATGAAGTCATTTGAGACCCGAGTTGAGTTCCCATAAGAGTGAAAATGTCTTAAATGACTCTTTGACCCTAAAGACTTATGACTTTATTTGGCCTCTCATTTTGTACTTCACATTCACAAATTTCTTGGATAACTTTTTCTTTTGTTCTTAAAGTGAGTGAGGCTCATGTTAGGCCAATATTGAGTTTTTCTTTTAATAAAATAGAAGTTAAAATAAAAATCACTAAGTAAAGTTCAAAATACAAATGTAATCAAAATCAAAATAAAATCAAATTNACCAAATTGCATTAATTTATTTATTTTTAATGTAATAGATAAAGCCCAAGTGACGTAAATAAAGCTTATCCGCAAGATCATACTGAGTCGAAAACACAAGAAAAGTCAGGGCCCAGTCCAACCGCACGCTAGGGAGAAGGAGTGTTGGGCCCATACTCACTTTTGTAATTCTTTTTTAATTTTTAATTTTCTTATTGCATAATATTTGCTGGCATTAGTATTATAGAACATGAAATTATCTTAGGGAATTTGAATATTAGTAATAAATTTAAAGGAAATAACTAAAGGGGTAATACTTGATCTAGTCTTTAATGCAGCCCATGCCTCCAAGGTCTTTATCTATCAAAAGTTGATTTAGGGTTAAGATCGGATTGGGATCGGATCGGAATAAACGAGCCGAGATATAAACCAAAATGTTGGATTAAATTTTTTTTTCTTCAAGTTGATTTCGAACCATACACAAGTCGATCCAATCCGACATGAGATTGACTCGAATTTTATGTAATGCAGAATAAAATCAAATATAATGAGTTGCGAGCAGATTTTGAGCTGAAAAAGATCCAAATAATTCAATTTGAGCCATCTTATTTTGATTTCAAGCTAGATTGAGCAGATTTGGAGCTGGAACGAATCCAGATAACTCAAATTGAGCCAGCTTGTTTCGATTTCGAGCAGGATCTAACTTGATTCAATTTCGAGCCGAGCTAGCTCGAAATCTAACATAACGAGCCATGAACCTATTTCAATCCAAATTTAATCAATTCGAGCTGAACTTCACTTGGTCCAAAATCAGCACATTAATAGCCTATTTGAGGCCCTTTGAAAGCTTGGGAGCAAACACAAAATTCTTTAGCTTATTCAGAGCCTTAATTTTCTTTTTTCTAGCAATAATTTTGGTTCTTGTTATTTTTAAAATTCTTATTTTATCAGAAATGATGAGAGATCAAATTCAACTTTTTGAGATACTTAACTTAGATTTCCATATACTATGTGTTCAAAGTTTGAGCACATTTTGGCTCCTGTAATTAGGGCTGTCAAAACTGCTCATTGTTCTCGTTAAGAAGCTCGTGCTCGGCTTGCTAGCTAAGTTAACGAGCCGAACATGAACAACACAAACAAATATTTGTTCGTTTGTGTTCGGCTCGTTTTGGCTCGAAATACTACTAATCAATTATATATATATATATATATATA
>JXCR01134336.1:96489-114963 GCA_002079205.1 Phalaenopsis hybrid cultivar
ATATATAAATTTAAATGTGAATGTAAACATATACGAATTATAAGAATATCCAAATCCTCCTAATACATGAAATTTACGTAACCTATATAAGCCATCTTAGGTAACTGAATTATTAGCCATCTTAGGTAACTGAATTGAAAAAAAATAACAAGCATATTTATCCTAATATGTGCATAGGCCAACTAGTTGAGACATGAAGAACAGCGTCCAAACGACCTAAACAATTGAGGAATCAACTATTATGTATATAAGTATATGAAGGGGAAGAAAAATTCTACAATTTAAGTATATGTTAATATACTTATATAAGTTAATATAAGTATATGAACTAGAAGCAGAATCATAGCTACAATTCTACATATATAAGATCTCATTTCTGAGCATCGTATGAACAATGTTTAACCTCATAAATATGAAGTTGAATAAAAATCAGTGTAGCAATTTTTTGAATAATATTCAACTAATAAATTCTCAAATTCTTCATTCATAGGCATACTATCTCATCAGTAATTCCTTCTCTCAGCTCTGCCATCTCGCTTGCACCTTCCGCATCTACAGTGAAGGCAATGGAAGTCTCGGTCTCTTCTTCTGTGAAAGACTGACCTAGCCGGTATTCAAATGCTTCCGAAAGAACATTTTCTTCTTTCTCTTCCGCCAAATGGAAGTCAATATCGCTACGAGAATGATGTCTTCTTATGTAATTATGAAGAACCATTATAGCATAGACAATTTGTACATGCTTCGAAAAATTGTAGGGAGACATATCATGGAGTATCACCCATTTCTTTTTCCAAACACCAAAAGTCCTCTCAATTACACCACGTAGCGATGAATGTCGTTTATTAAACATTTCATTTCTTTCTCGTGTGATGTTACTTGCACGTGCGAAGTCTGGTATGCGATATCTCGTATCAGGAAATGACTTTAAATAACCTTGTTGCAATGGGTAACCAGCATCAACCAAGTAATACTTGCCTAATAAATGGAACAATTAATATGGAAATTCAAGTTATTTTTGGGATCCCAAGTAATAATTGCTTAATAAATTGAACAATTCGTATGAGTTCGATCCCAAGCGTACCTGCAGGTGGATGTGGAAAGTTGTTATTGGGATCCCGTGTCGCAGATTTAAAAACTCAACTCTCATGTGCGCTACCCTCCCAGCCAGCCATAACAAAAGTGAAACACATGTTAAAGTCGCAAATGACCATGCCATTTTGGGTAGGCCTACCACAACGGCCGATAAATGCCACTTATCACTATTTGAGATACGTGCGTCAACATGTGTTCCATCAATCGCGCTAATGCAGTCCTGATGAGTAAATGTTAGGTTTGACATATCATTGTTTATCCTTACAAAGTTAATTATAATGCATCCGAGAGAATACCTTGAAAAAGGGCATATATCGTGCATCACGTGTTATCTCAACGGGTATCTGCTCAAACTTATAATATGAGGGTCTGATGACATGAGAGGACAAGCTAACAAGTGCGTTCAATTCGATTGAGAAATATCTGCTTCTTGTTTCTGATGAGTGTTGAAATCGCTCCATTGCTCCTCACATAGACTTATTTTGAGATAATATGAACAGTGTTTTTGCGAGCACCTCACGTGGATTGGTCCTCAAAGATCCATGAAAACCGTGAGATCCTACCAGTAAGTCTAGAAGATCGATAAATATTGTCTGACTCATTCGAAACATATTAAAAAATTGTGTTAGGTGCCCCACAAGCAACTCTCCAACCCATTTGTTTGGCGCGGTGGCTTTTTGAAAACAAACCTAACATATTTGGGTAAACTGCGCTTTGGCAGTTTATGTGTTTTCATAACTCTGAAAATAACGTTTTCACACGGCACCCGGTGGCAGCTTTCTGGCAACGGTCTGACTTTTCAAAAAATATAAATTTTTGTAATAGTCACCGCACTTAGCTTATCAGCAGATTAATTTTAATTAGCTCATAGGCAGATTACTCAATAAGTTGCAGCTGCCCCTAACAGACCTTTAGTCTTCAGTGACAACAATATACGTTATAGAAGTAGTGAGTGATGATAGTGGAGTTGAGTGGTGATGATCAGAAAGATGATTAGACGACTATGATAAAGAGGCAACAATTATGTTACTATGATTAAGNCAACAAACGAGTTAGACTTATAAATTCAAAAAAAAAATATATTAAAATTTATTTGTTTATTAATTTGAATAAACACGTTCGAGTATTAAGGCATCCAAATTAAGAATTGTTGATCAAATTCATTAGTTGATGTACAGCCTTGCAACCGGCAGTGAGGGAAGAATAAGATTGAACAATTAAGCTTAANCTGTTTTCCCGTATATAAATTATAACTGATATCTATATTTGCATTTACCTGATGATTAAGACATGCATGTATTAACTATTTTCCTTTGTAACTATATTATCTAAGACATGAGGCTAAATATAATGGATTCTGTAGCACATTTACGCATTTCTACTTCGAGCAGTCTATATCAACAACATAATAACAGTGTTGAATGCGATTAGTTTTAGACGTTTAATGTGAAAAGTTAGCGTACAATAATAAAACTAAAGAACTTTTTTGGAGATAACAAAAATTTCATTTGGAATTTATGAGGTTTAATCAAATTGAAATAATTCATTATGTACATCTGCTGCTCTTTGCCTTACTTGAGAAAATCAAGATTAAAATGTTGGGACTATTTTCTTAGGGCCTGTTTGGGGCAGCTTATTTGGTGCGGTGGCTTTTTGAAAACACATGTAACATGTTTGGGTAAACTGCGTTTTGACAGTTTATGTGTTTTCATAACTCTGAAAACAACGTTTTCACACCGCACCTATCTGAGTGCGGTGACAGCTTTTTGATAATGGTCTGACTTTTCAAAAAATATTAAATTTTGTAATAGTCACGGCACCTAGCTTATTAACAGATTAATTTTAATCAGACCCTTCGTCTTTAGCGACAACAATATAGGTTATAGAAATAGTGAGTGATGATAGTGGAGCTGAGTGGTGATGATCAGAAAGATGATTAGATGACTATGATAAAGAGGCAACAATTATGTTACTATGATTAAGAGACAATAGTTTGTACACGATAGTTAAGAGATGATGACAAAACAGTGCAAATCCGAAGATAATATTTGAATAACATTAAGAGACAATAGTCTCTAATTCTAGCATTAGGATTTGCTCTTGGATTGTTCTAATGATAACCATTATAGCTAAACTTTTCTAATAATATATTAGGTCAAATCATCACAAGTCTTCACGATGAAAATTGATTTTAAGTCTTATTTTTAAATTTGCATGTCAATTCCTTCAATTTTTATGACTTCTCAAAAGAAATAACTAGTCAAACTTATTTTAAAAAATGTCAACTATATCCTTAAATCATTTCCTTCAATATTTATGACTTTTCAAAGTAAATATTTAATCAAACTTAATTTTAAAAATTGCAACTATATCTTTCTATTATTTGTAACACTTCATAATGAAATTGGATTGCTAACTTTAAATTTGGTAATTTTCCTCTAATATTTATAATCCATTTTCATTCTTTGTAATCCTTCGACTATACATACCCTCATGAAATGAGAGGAAAACCCATCAATGTTGCATAATTCTCCTTTTATAATCTATCTACGTCCGCTCCTTGGGGGTTGTAATCGTTCCGTCGAGTCAGATATATCATAAATTAGACTTCGTTGGGGGAATAATAAGTTGTTCATGTGCAATTTGAGATTGAGCCGAGCATTCACATATATGTTCATACTTAATTTGCTTAAATTTTCTTAAAGATGATGATTAATCTGTAAATGACTTATTTATTTAAATTGAACAGGCTAAATACTTTGAGAGAGCTTATGATTTTTTATATAAAATTAAAATTTTAATTTGTAAATGGTTTTTCATATAGGNTCAATTCGAGGTTGAGCAGAGCATTCACATATATGTTCATACTTGAATTACTTAAATTTTCTTAAAGTTGATGGTTAATTTGTAAATGGCTTATTTATTTAAATTGAATAGGCTGAATACTTTGAGAGAGCTTATGATTTTTTATATAAAATTAAAATTTTAATTTGTAAATGGTTTTTCATATAGGAGTAACGAACAAGTTAAATTTTGAAGGAGCGCTAAATTTTTAGATAAAATTATTAACAAATATTTTTACAAATCTAAATAAATAAATAATTGATTAAATTTTAAAATAGCATCTAAATAGTTTATACAAACAAGTAAAATAATTATAAAATACAAGTAGGTTTCTTAAATCAAATAATATAAATAAATACTAAAAGGTTAGTTCATTGAAACAAAAAAAAAAAAAAGGAAGAAAAACTTACATTAAATTTATACGTATATTAATATTAAATTATAATATATTATTACTAAACATATAATTAAATAAATTTTAATTAAATAAAATTTATTTAAATAAATTATCATTATAGTATAAAACATTTAATATGTTATTTATTAAACAAAATATTAATTTGTTCATGAACATTAACAAACGAGTTAGACTTATAAATTCAAAAAAAAATATATTAAAATTTATTTGTTTTTTAATTTGAATAAACACCTTCGAGTATTAAGGCATCCAAATTAAGAATTGTTGATCAAATTCATTAGTTGATGTACAGCCTTGCAACCGGCAGTGAGGGAAGAATAAGATTGAACAATTAAGCTTAATTAAGTATCCATGCCTGTTTAATTAAGCCGTTGAGCAATAAGCCCAATCTAATTCATATAAAGTTGACAGAAGCAAATTTAAAGTTAAATAATAATGCCAAAGAAGCCAATGATGAATGGGCCTTTTGGGCCTATTTATCTGGCCTTTTTTTTAATGTAAGTACCAACATGCACCTAGAGCCGATAGCTGAGAGTGGAACTCGCCAACAGGCCTATGATAGTTAAGCTTGCAAGCTCCTCTTTCGTGCTTGACTGTATTTATCCAACTTCTCCGCTAANCACCAACATGCACCTAGAGCCGATAGCTGAGAGTTGGAACTCACCCTACAGGCCTATGATAGTTAAGCTTGCAAGCTCCTCTTTCGTGCTTGACTGTATTTATCCAACTTCTCCGCTAAGCTTGTTTGTACATGAAGTTCGTCCGATAAGCTCACCTGTATTTGTCAAGTTTCTCTGCCAAGTTCATTTATAGATTTTTAAAGATAAACTGAATTGTAGAAGATGACTCTAACCCATCCCCGTGTATACCTATTTATGAATCCTCTGACACCGATGACGACGTAGGTTGGGCACCACTTTCTCCATTATTCTAACATCATTTTTTCCTATATTGTATAAATTCACGAATATTACATACACTTATAGGCGGTCTGTTTGGTGCAGCTGTAGCATATTGAATAATCTGCTGATAAGCTGATTAAAATTAATCTGCTGATAAGTTAGNAATTAAGAATTGTTGATCAAAATCATTAGTTGATGTACAGCCTTGCAACCGGCTGTGAGGGAAGAGTAAGATTGAACAATTAAGCTTAATTAAGTATCCAAGCCTGTTTAATTAAGCCGTTGAGCAATAAGCCCAATCTAATTCATATAAAGTTAACAGAAACAAATTAAAACTTAAAAAATAATGCCAAGGAAGCCAATCATAAATGGGCCTTTTGGGCCTATTTATCTGGCCTTTTCTTTAATGTAATTACAAACATGCACCTAGAGCCGATAGCTGAGAGTTGGAACTCGCCAATTTTCAAGGGAACCTGGCAAGCTCCTCTTTCCTGCTTGACTGTATTTATCCAACTTCTTCGCTAAGCTTGTTTGTACATGAAGTTCGTCCGATAAGCTCACCTGTATTTGTCAAGTTTTTCTGCCAAGTTCATTTATAGATTTTTAAAGATAAACTGACTTGTTGAAGATGACTCTAACCCATCACCGTGTATGCCTATTTATGAATCAACTGACACCCATGAAGATGTAGGTTGGGGACCACTTTCTCCATTAATCTAACAACATTTTTCCTATATTGTATAAATTCACGAACATTACATACCCTTATAAACGGTCAGTTTGGTGCAGCTGTAGTATATTGAATAATCTGCTGATAAACTGATTAAAATTAATCTGCTCATAAGTTAGGTGCGGTGAATGTTATAAATTTTTTATTTTTTTGGAAAAGTCAGTCCATAGCCAGAAAGGATCCACCGGCGGTGTGAAAACGTTGTTGTTAGCGTTTTGAAAACGTATAAACTGTCAAAACACAATTTACCCAAATAAGCATAGTGTGTTTTCAAAACGCCACCACACCAAATAAACTGCCCCAAATGGGCTCTAAAATGATTCAACGAAAATGAAACCCAAGGTTTGTGAAGACTCATATATCCACTNAGTAGAAGATGACTCTAACCCATCACCGTGTATGTCTATTTATGAATCCTCTGACACCCTTGACGATGTAGGTTGGGGGCCACTTTCTCCATTAATCTAACAACATTTTTTCCTATATTGTATAAATTCACGAATATTACATACCCTTATAGACGGTATGTTTGGTGCAGCTGTAGCATATTGAATAATCTGCTGATAAGCTGATTAAAATTAATCTGCTGATAAGTTAGGTGCAGTGAATGTTATAAATTTTTATTTTTTTGGAAAAGCCAGTCTACAGCAAGAAATGTTCCACCCGCGGTGTGAAAAATTTGTTTTTAGCGTTTTGAAAAGTATAAACTGTCAAAACGCAGTTTACCCAAACAAGCCTAGTGTGTTTTTAAAACGCCACCACAACAAATAAGCTGCCCCAAATGGGCTCTAAAATGATTCAACGAAAATGAAACCCAAGGTTTGTGAAGACTCATATATCCACTCTTAAAGAGTTATATCTGGTTGAGGTGCATAGGTAAAAAATAATGAATAATTTAACTATAAGTCATTTCATAATAATTAATTTTAATAATAATGTAATTGATAATTTTGATAAATAAAATAGTTAATCTTAAAATAAATGTTTGTAGAACTTATCATGCCTCTGCCATACTCTACTTCACTTAATTCTTTTAATCATTGACCTCGCATCCTAAAATCTTGATTTATANTTGTAATTAGATAATTTTGATAAATAAAATAATTAATCTTAAAATAAATGTTTGTAGAACTTATTATGCCTTGCCATGCTCTACTTCACTTAATTTTTTTAATTATTGACCTCGCATCCTAAAATCTTGATTTATATATTGTTAAATTTTAAATTTTAAAAATAACAACCTAATAGCTTATTTGAATTTAACTTGATTTAAAAACCCTGGTGATATAAGATCGGAAGANTACAATTTAAAGTATATGTTAATATACTTATATAAGTTAATATTAGTATATGAACTAGAAGCAGAATCATAACTACAATTCTACCTATATAAGATCTCATTTCTGAGCATCGTATGAACAATGTTTAACATCATAAATATGAAGTTGAATAAAAATCAGTGTAGCAATTTTTTGAATAATATTCAACTGATAAATTATCAAATTCTTCATTCACAGGCATACTATCTCATTAGTAATTCCTTCTCTCAGCTCTGTCATCTCGCTTGCACCTTCCGCATCTACAGTGAAGGCAATGGAGGTCTCGGTCTTTTCTTCTGTGAAAGACTGACCTAGCCGGTATTCAAATGCTTCCGAAAGAACATTTTCTTCATTCTCTTCCGCCAAATGGAAGTCAATATCGCTACGAGAATGATGTTTTCTTATGTAATTATGAAGAGCCATTATAACAAAGACAATTTGTACATGCTTCGAAAAATTGTAGGGAGGCATATCATGAAGTATCACCCATTTCTTTTTCCAAGCACCAAAAGCCCTCTCAATTACACCACGCAGCGATGAATGTCGTTTATTAAACATTTCATTTCTTTCTCGTGTGACGTTACTTGCACGTGCGAAGTCTGGTATGTGATATCTCATATCAGGAAATGACTTTAAATAACCTCGTTGCAATGGGTAACCAACATCAACCAAGTAATACTTGCCTAATAAATAGAACAATTAATATGAAAATTCAACTTATTTTTGGGATCCCAAGTAATAATTGCCTAATAAATTGAACAATTTGTATGAGTTCGATCCCGAGCGTACCTGCAGGTGGATGTGGAAAGTTGTTATTGGGATCCCGTGTCGCAGATTTAAAAACTCAACTCTCATGTGCGCTGCCCTCCCAACCAGCCATAACAAAAGTGAAACACATGTTAAAGTCGCAAATGACCATGACATTTTGGGTAGGCCTACCACAACGGCCGATAAATACCACTTATCACTATTTGAGATACGTGCGTCAACATGTGTTCCATCAATCTCGCCAATGCAGTCCTGATGAGTAAATGTTAGGTTTGACATATCATTGTTTATCCTTACAAAGTTAATTATAATGCATCCGAGAGAATACCTTGAAAAAGGGCATATATCGTGCATCACGTGTTATCTCAACGGGTATCTGCTCAAACTTATAATATGAGGGTCTGATGACATGAGAGGACAAGCTAACAAGTGCACTCAATCTGATTGAGAAATATCTACTTATTGTTTCTGATGAGTGTTGAAATCGCTCCATTGCTCCTCACATAGACTTATTTTGAGATAATATGAACAGTGTTATTGCGAGCACCTCACGTGGATTGGTCCTCGAAGATCCATGAAGACCGTGAGATCCTACGAGTAAGTCCAGAAGATCGATAAATATTGCCTGAGTCATTTGAAACATATTAAAAAATTGTGTTAGGTGCCCCGCAAGTAACTCTCCAACCCATTTGTTGCCAATATAAGAAGATGTCATGCATGGCGACCAATCAATGTATGTGTTATAGTACTCGTACATCAAACATATGACGACCAATCAATGTATCCATGTGGGCCTTCATCCGTGTTCTTCTATTTGCATCCATAATGATGGGTATTCCTAAATGTTTCTTCTAAACAATTATCATTTATATGAGAGTTGGTGACAATAGAAAAAAAGAAATGTTTGCAAATAATTATGAAGGTACAAGAGAGTTCACAAGCACAACTCTAGAAAGAAAAAAATAGATAATGCAGTGTAAATATTCTAGTGATGAAAAATATAAGAAATATCAATTGTTCAAACGATTATAAAAACACCGAATAAATGCCACTCTGCGGGTGACATACATCTGCACAAAGAAATCTTTACGGAGCGGGTCCTCTAGCAATTCTGCTGCAAACAAATACAACTCTTCATCTGCATAAATTTCGGCTGTAGCACTTAGGATTTCAAGTGCCTCCGCGATTGTGCTTGAATGAGAAGACTGACATTCTGTTTTGAAACAAGAAATCGCCTCAGATAGCTTGTTTCTGAGAGAAGAAACACCATATGTTCTTTTATCAACAACCCTCAAACATTTGGAACATGAAATAGTTTCATATTCGTTTTGATCTGGGGGGGACGTCAATGAAATCAACTGAACCTCCAAGGGTTCCCAAATTTACGACATTGCCAGCAAACTCTGTCTCACTTGGGCTACATGCATAGTTCCCCGTTGCAACCACTCCCCCAAACATGCTGTCTAGTTTCTTCTCCAATTCAGGCTCAATTTCAGAAAGCTTAAACTTTTTTTTTTTGCAGCAGGCACCACCTACACAAAAATTGGTAGACACCCAATTAGAACAAAATAGAAAGTTACAAAATAAAGAAGTTTACTAACAAAGCTCACCGCAAGTCTTTCAGCCCACCATTTCTCAGGTGCATCAATTGTTCGTTTCACAGGATCCCAAACAAGACTGGTAGAACCCCTTTTCAATTCCTTCCAAAATTTTCATTCCTTCTTCATTTGGTCTCACTTTTTCTTTATTTGCAACCTGTCATATTCTCTGCCTGTACATTCCTTGAAATTTTTTATAATGTTTTGCCACCCATCTTTATTGAAATGTGTCGTTGGCCTATTTCCCCGTTCAATCTTTTTAATACAAAGATCTAAATTTAAACGCAAACAAAAATAGAACAAAACCTAAATTTAAACGCAAACTAAATCTAAAACTTAAATTAAAATTTCACCCGAATTCATTGTAATAAATTTTTAAAATTTAAAACCTCGAAACTAATCGACCTAAATTAAAAAAAAAAAAAAATCATTTACGCGAAACACAAATTTAAATTAATCTAAAATTACAAAGCTCAACATAAAGCTACACTAAAATATAAAATTAACTCAACTAAATTAAAACTTAATTAAAATTGAATCTAGGATTAAATTAAAGCAAACATGAAAGTCTAATTAAAATCTGAATTTAAGCAAATTAAATTAAACATGAACATTAAATCATAACCTAACATAAGTATCAAAACTAAAATTAAATATGATTTAAAAGACATTAAAAATTAAAACATTTATTGGAAATAAAACTAGCAATTCATAAAATTATGGAAAATTCGCATATGCACCATTTTCTTAAATGTGCAAGAAAATATTGAGTGAGTGGTACATATGCAAATACCCCCTTAAGTTGAAATTAACTAATTCTTGATTTAAATTAATTAAATCAAATTAAATTAGACAAAATCCCTTAACTAATTTTTAAAGTTAATAAGCCTAAACTCAAGTTGAAACATAAATTAAATTGAATCAAACCCCATTCATCTAAGCCTCTCTCTCTCTCTCTCTCTCTCTCTCACACACACACACACACGCACACACACACGTGCACACACACACACACACACACACACACACAGAGATGTAGACACACACAGAGATATAGACACACACACACACATATTGAGAGTACATATGAGAGTGCGTTCTCATATTTGAACCATAACATGTATTTTGCATGCATCCCATCCCACACTTTGAAAATTTATTTGTTTTAAAGTCATGTGTATCAATTCAATAAGAATGGATATTGGTGAATATTTCATTAATCCTTATGATCACATTGATTGATCGCATATTTATATGAAAAAAATATATTAATTTATAAGCCTTGTCTTGGAAACTTTCAAATTTATAAGAAGTTCTATTAAAATCGTTTCCTCATCAAGTATTTAAAGATAGGATGGTTGTATAATTATGAACGTATAAAAAATGACTTTTTGAAAGAAAAAAAAAAGAGTTTAAATTATTGTTTATGGTATTTGCAAAGAGACATTTTGGGCGCATAATAAATTATGGCATGAATTCCAAACAGTGAACTGAATCGCCCACTTTCAATTGTATTACTCCAATTGTCTCGTCACTTTCTTGAAAGCACAGTGAGACTCTACTTGTGTGTTCGTCATTCATTTTTATTGAAAAATCTCGAAAATACTAATGATTATATTTCATATTTGTTATAACTCTATATTTATAGGGTTATAAATTATATGAGTGATCTTGAGAATCTCTATTCATTTCTCTTCTTAATTAGAGAGAATAACTTACTCTTATATTTTGTTATTATTCATTTACTTTTCTAAAATATTCTGTTTTTATTGCTTTCCTTACCAGTAAGTCCTGTAATTGGTATTTATACCCATTTTTTCATCAATAAAATTACGTCCTCTTATATATTTTCATGGTATTATAGTCATACCAATCTTCTTCAGTATAACGACTTCTTCCTCCTCCTCATCCGCCCCTGTTCCAACCGGAATCGATGACACTTTCTCCCTCATCATTGTCCACAAACTCAACGGCCTGAACTACCTCCAGTGGTCCCAATTCGTCTTTATGTTTATCTGCGGCAGAGGCAAGGACAACTATATCACTGGTGATGTTGTAGCTACAACCAAGGATGACCTAAAATTTCGGACATGGGATGCAGAAAACCACATGGTCATGTCGTGGTTAATCAATTTCATGATCAACGACATCTGCAAAAATTTTCTTCTCTACGGCACGACCTAGAGTATTTGGGATGCTGCTCGAGAGACACACTTTCACTCGGATAACACATCCAAGCTATTCGAGATCGAGTCAATCTTCCACGATCTTCGCCAATGTGATCAATCTATGACTTAGTATTTTAATGCTCTCTCACGTTACTGACAGCAGATTGACATGTATAAAGTCCATGCCTGGTCATGCAATCAGAACATCAACTTATACCGTCAGATCATTGAGCAAAAAAGGATATTCAAATTCCTTCTCGGCCTCAACAACTCTCTTAATCATGTCCGCTCTTGTGTATTAGGCTTCAAACAACTACCGAGCATTCGCGAGGCATTCTCTGAAGTTCGTCGTGAAGAAAGCCGCCAGAAAGCCATGCTTGAGCCTATTTCCACCTCACCCAATCTCTCCATTGATGCCTCAGCCCTTGCACCTGGGGTTCCTCTACCTCGACACAGCAACAACCCATTACACAAGGGTCATCCCTGGTGCGACCATGGCCGCAAACCGGGCCATAATAAAGACAAGTGTTGGGTGCTTCATGGAAAGCCAGCAGATTGGAAGCCTCAGTCTGATCGTGTTCCTCGTGCCAACAGCGCCGTCGCTGCCGATGACCTTCCTGCACCAGCGCCCAGTCCATCCAGCAAAGAGCAACTCGATTTGCTGCACAAACTCATTGGCAAACCACCAGATCTGGCTGTTCCCGACACCATCAATTGTTTGCTCGTGCAACAAGGTACGTTCTACCATTCCTTCACAGTCAATCAACAATCCCTCGGTCAGTGGATCATTGATTCGGATGCTTCTCATCACATGACTGGCGATGTCTCCCTTCTATACGACTATATGTAGTATGGAGACAACTCCACCATCCCCGTTGCCGATGACACTGTCACCAAATTCACCAGCTTTGGCTCCGTGCGCATCACCTAGAACATTTTACTCCGATATGTGCTTCATGTTCCTACTTTAAATTGCAATTTAATATCCATCAGAAAGTAAACTATTGATCTGAGGTGTATTGCTAAATTTTTTCCTACTACATGCGAAATTCAGGATGCGGACTCGTGGACGACAATTGGCAATGCTGGGTTGTGCTCGAGTCTCTACGTCATCAACAGTACTCCACCACCACGACCTCGCTGCAGACATTTATCTTCCCATCATTCTATCTTTAATTCTATTGTCAACAAAGATTCCGAGATTATGTTATGACATTTTTGTCTTGGCCATTCAAATTTTATGTATATTGCAAAGCTATTTCAAAATTTATTTATCAATAAAGATGTTCTTTCTTTTCAATGTGAATTTTGTCAACTTGCCAAACACACTCGCATGTCATTTCCACGTGTTGGTTACACATCTTCCCGGCCCTTTGCACTCATTCACAGCGATATCTGGGGCCTATCCCATGTTACAATCCTTACCGGGACTCGGCGATTTGTCTCCTTTATTATCAGAACACACTCGACTAACGTGGTTATTTGTTATGAAAGATAAATCTGCAGTCGGTCACATATTTGAACAATTTTACTTAATGATCCAAAAACAATTCTAAGCTTCACTGATAATGCAAAGGAGTACTTCGCTTCCGTCCTCAGCTCTTATCTCTCCTCTAAAGGCATCCTCCATCTCAGTTCTTCTATCGACACTCCTCAACAACATGGGATGACCGAACGCAAGAATTGCCACCCTCTCGAGGTGGCTCACTGCCTTATGTTTTCCTCTATTGTGCCTAAGGTTTTTTTGGGTGACGCTGTATCCACTATCCTACCTCATCAACAGGATGCCTTCTCGGGTCCTCAAATTTCAAAGTCCAGTCTAACTCCTTCTCAAATCATTTCCCCACACCAAGGCAATTGCCTAAAATCTACATACCAAAGTATTTGGTTGCTCCTCCTTTGTTCACATTCATTCACACAATCACAACAAACTTGACCCTAAATCTACTAAATGTATTTTTCTCGGCTACTCGCCTCTTAAAAAAGGGTATAAGTGCTACTCTCCTCTCAAAAGAAAAAACCTACAACACTATGGATGTCACATTCTTTGAAAATCAGCCTTACTACCCCAATTCTAATATTCAGGGGGAGACTTTAAAAAGAATATCACTCTTGGGGGGACAACAATTTCATACCACCACACACCAAATCTTCGTCCGTTGAACCGAACTCATTATCTCCCGACTCGGATTCAGCAAGTTCATCCAACTCACGTGAAAATGTACCTAACAATCAATCTCCATCTAGTCCTCAAGTGTCCAACTGGTCACCCATTCTTGCACCACCTCCCACGCACAACAAACACATAGACCACCCAACACATCTAGCACCAATCCAAGAGTCAGAACCGGATCAAACTCTTACAGAAATTCACTCACGTACGAACACACTTGAACATGAATCTATTATACTTATGAAACAAAATATTTGTGTCACAACGGAAATATACATTGGACTTGTTGAAGGAAACATGTATGCTCGGTTGTAAACTCATCGATACTCCAATGGATCCCTACAAGAAGATCGATACTCAGAAAAATAACGCACCTGTGGATACGTGGAGATATCAACGACTCGCGGGGCGACTGATCTATCTCTCACACACACACGACCCGACGTTGGTTTTTTCTATTAGTGTTGTTAGTCAATTCATGAACAACCCTACGAAAGAACACATGAATGCAATGTACAGAATTTTGAGATGCCTTAAGATGACTCTAGGCAAATGGCTGCTGTTGCAAAGGAATAAGGATCGAAGTATAGAAGTGTATTCAGACACAAACTGGGCAGGGGATGTCTTAGATCGACGATCGACTTCTGACTATTGCACTTATGTATGGGGAAACCTAGTTACTTGGAGAAGCAAAAAGCAATATGTGGTATTAAGAAGCAACGCTGAAGCTGAATTCAGAGCTCTTGCACTCGGGATCTGCGAAAGAAAGTGGATTCGAAGAATACTCAGCTAACTCAGAATGATAACTGAAAAAAATGTCAAACTACATTGCGACAACCAAACAACCATCAACATTGCAAAGAATCCAGTACACTATGACAGAACAAAACACATCGAGATCGATCGACACTTCATCTCAGAAAATCTTAAGAGAGCAGTCGTCAAACTTGCATACATTCCTTCCCGACATCAAACACCATATATCATCACTAAGCCTCTCCCTAGAATCAACTTTGAAGAATTATGTAACAAGTTAGACATGTATAACGTGTACAACACAACTTGAGGGGGAGTGTTGAAAGATCTTGAAAACACTAATGATTATATTCCATATTTGTTATAACTCTATATTTAGAAGGTTATAAATTATATGAGGGATCTTGGGAATCTCTATTTATTTATCTCCTTTGTTAGAGAGATTAGTTGCCTGCATTTTGTTATTATTCATTTCCTTTTCTACCGTATTTTCTTTTTATTGCTTTCTCTACCAGTAAGTCTTGTAATGAGTATTTGTACCCCTCTTTTCATCAATAAAATTAAGTCCTCTTATATTTTTTCAACTTTGATACATCCTCAACAAATTCCGACATTCGACACAAATCTCAAGACATGATATGAATCTTTATGCATCTTTTAAGTAAGAAATGTTCAAACTTTGATAAAAAGTCATCCGGAAGTCTGAATTCAACAAACTTATAGTCAAACTAATCGGCTCAATGAGATGGTTTTCCAATAATGCAAAAATTGGTCCAATCCGAGTAAATTCAATCCTCGATCAAGACATTAAACTGCTTTTGGAAGTTTTTCAAACATATTTAGAAGGACAAACAAATGTCTAATTGGGTAAGCTTATTGTTGAATCGAGCGTCTCGTCAAGAAAAATCCATCAAGCCCAAGATAACTTAATTCCAACATGTTTAAGACACTCAAATGTCCATCAAACTCTACCTGATCAAAAGAAGCTCTATTTATCATCCGATCAAAGTTGTTCATATTCATGCAATTACACCTAAAATACTATAAATAGAGTCATACCCTTCTCTTGAGGGGAAGAGAGCTAGAGGCCAGTGGAAGAGCTTAAAATTTTTAGAAGGAGATAAAATCCAGCATCACTCCTGCCACCGTCGACCACCGCCGACCAACTTCGACCACCAAATCTCAGTCGCTACCGATCACCGACCATTTCTTGTGACAAATTCCTGGGCTCGTCGACATTGTAACTCTGGAGACTTTGTAAGCATTTCTGGCC
The DNA here is from genome assembly GCA_002079205.1 of Phalaenopsis hybrid cultivar. Taxonomy (NCBI): domain Eukaryota; kingdom Viridiplantae; phylum Streptophyta; class Magnoliopsida; order Asparagales; family Orchidaceae; genus Phalaenopsis; species Phalaenopsis hybrid cultivar. The sequence goes on from JXCR01134336.1 coordinate 112,531, forward strand.
TGTGGGACAAGAGGTTGCACATGTAATATTTTATTTATAGTGGATCTCTTCAACTAGGCTAGTGCTCATGAGTTTTTCCTTTCACGGTATGCCACTACTGATTGTTTCCATCATCTGAGTGTGTGTTAAATTCTCGTGCAATGCTAAAATGATAATCCATTACTCTATTTCCGGGAATTTTCTAGCACGCATCACACTTAATGCGCATCATATGAGAGTTTTTTTAATGGAATTTTAATACCAATTTCTCGGCGTGCCTTTGCCACCTAAATCATATCGTGATGAGGTGTTGAGTGATAGCAGAAGCTACGTTAGAGCTGACGAAATGAATGACATCAAACTTCATGTCGGTGAGATGATTTCGAAACAATGAAAAAAAGTTTAGTTATGACATATATCCTTATCTTCTAGGCTTTCTCACGATTATATATAATGTGATTTAAGCCCCAACCTTCTAACAAAATTTCAAGATGAAACATCAAATAAACTCATTTGAAATTATTAAATTAAGTATAATAGTATGATCTTTGAGATGTTAATGAGCTTCTCAGTATTTTCGAACTCTTATTCTTCTTCGTTTGAGTTCTATTAATAATCGTTCTATTTTTGACACTTTCCTAATCGAAATTCCAGATAATCAATCATGCAAACCTAAACTTAAAATTTCTTGTAAACAAAATCACATCCTTAATTGAGAGTTTTCTTAAGTAACTTTAGTTACTTAAGATATAATTAACTACAAGAGCTTGTACTTATAGAAAGATTGTAACCCAGATTTAATCTAAACTATCTAATTTTCAAATTAGATAAAAGAAATATTTGTCAGTTTTAATCGTAGATCATTGCAAATATGTAAAGTTTCTTATTAAGTAATCGAACTCATCATAAAATAGTATTTCTATCTCTCGAGATAATATATTACTTTTGATGTCATGCCTAATTATTTAAATAATTAAACATTTGAATCCGTATAACTCTACAACGGCACCCTTGCTTGTTAAAAAATAAAATCGACAGGATGTGAGTTTGAATTGACGATGAGGCTAAAGTTTGTCAATTTAGAGCCATAATGTGGGTGGGTGGCGGTGGTGGCTCATTCCCCCCTTGTTGCTGCGCCATAGATGCTCCGCCTTTTTTTAGATTATAAAGTAGCGGCTCTCCGTATGTGCAAACGGCTGTTGTGATTCGGGCACTTCATTGTGTGAATTTGTGAAGATTTGCGTGCTTGAATCTCAATGATTGTCTGCACGTGCGTAATATTTTCTCTCGTTTCACCAAATAAAGCTTGGTTCATTGAGAGCTTAATATTCCAAAAAATTCAATTTCTTCCCTTATTTGACTATTCATTTATTGATATCTTCTGCCTCTCTACGTGGCTGTTTTGCCATATATAAATTACAACTGATATCTATATTTGCATTTATTCTATTTCAAATCACATTTTATTGAATACCTGATGATTAAGGCATGCATGTATCAACTATTTTCCTTTGTAACTATATTATCTAAAACATGAGGCTAAACATAATGGATTCTGTAGCACATTTACGCATTTCTACTTCGAGCAGTCTATATCAACAACATAATAACTGTGTTGAATGCGAGAATATTAATATTAGTTTTAGACGTTTAATGTGAAAAGTTAGCGTACAATAATAGAATTAAAGAATTTTTTTGGGGATAACAAAAATTTCATTTGGAATTTATGAGGTTGAATCAAATTGAAATAATTCATTATGTACATCTGCTCTTTGCCTTACTTGAGGAAATCAAGATTAAAATGTTGGGACTATTTTCTTAGGGTCCGTTTGGAGCAGCTTATTTGGCGCGGTGGCTTTTTGAAAACACACCTAACATGTTTGAGTAAACTGCGTTTTGGCAGTTTATGTGTTTTCATAACTCTGAAAATAACGTTTTCACATGGCACCCGGTGGCAGCTTTCTGACAACGGTCTGACTTTTCAAAAAATATAAAATTTTGTAATAGTCACCGCACCTAGCTTATCAGCAGATTAATTTTAATCAGCTCATAAGCATATTACTCAATAAGTTGCAGCTGCCCCTAACAGACTTTTAGCCTTCAGTGACAACAATATACGTTATAGAAGTAGTGAGTGATTATAGTGGAGGTGAGTGGTGATGATCAGAAAGATGATTAGACGACTATGATAAAGAGGCAACAATTATGTTACTATGATTAAGAGACAATAGTTGGTACACGATAATCAAGAGATGATGGCAAAACAGTGCAAATCCGAAGATAATATTTGAGTAACATTAAGAGACAATAGTCTCTAATTCTAGCATTAGGATTTGCTCTTGGATTGTTCTAATGATAACCATTATAGCTAAACTTTTCTAATAATATATTAGATCAAATCATCACAAGTCTTCACGATGACAATTGATTTTAAGTCTTATTTTTAAATTTGCA
>JXCR01134338.1:3407-21218 GCA_002079205.1 Phalaenopsis hybrid cultivar
TTTCTTATATTAAATAGGGGAATTTGTCGGCCAATACATTGGTTTCGCAGACCAAACGGATGTCATAATTTTCTTTAGTTTATTTGATCGAGCCTCACCCTCAATTCTTGTGTTTATCCTTCGGGACAAATACAGGATTTGAGATAAAGTGCTCTTTCATCTAAACTATGAAAATTATGGGGTCAGCTTGACTTCATCTTTTTTTAAAAATTAAAATTTTTTTTTATGTCCTTCCGAAGCGGGCAACGGGATTTCAATTCCGATGACCGACAGCTTCTTACGGGCAAACCCCACACCAAAAATAGTGCCGACAGATTTATAATATCCTTTTTTCAGAATAATTCTTGTATTGATGTGATCCCTTTATCAGCACATTTTTGAGATTAATGTATTGATGAGAAGTTTGGTGATGCTACGCTTTTACCCTATGTTTTTCTCATCACTGCTCTTCACTCCCTCAGCTTTCTCCTTTTTTGATTTGTTTTGATTGCTCAGAATCACTCTCTCAAGGCCTTTGTGTTAGTCTTCTCTGTCGACTGATTGACAAAGAATCAAGGGGAAGTGGGTCGATTATAGTAGACCTATATCTTTGACCCTAATGTGAAGTTTCGGGTCATCAGTGAGAACGAGTGAGCAATGAACCCATTTGGAGCTGACCTTATTTTCTATTAAGATCAATTTTGATTCAATTTGACAATCTTTTTTACTGAGAATTGCAGACCATATTCAATCATATGGAGTTATTCTGATCGACATACTAACTCCATTGCTACAATCAAAACATTCATCATTTTCTACCATCAGTCAAGACTCTCCTAGTCGATGAAGATCTTCACATATTTATTATCATTTAGAGTCAGTCTAGATGATTACAATCAATTTATTTTGGTGAGTAAGGTCCAACTGCTAGGGCTGGAGAATAATGTAAAGGGCTAGAAACTTCACTTTTGCATTGGNTAATACAGGGCAGCAGTTTTTGAATTTCAAATTTAAGATCTACACTAGTAAGATTTTCAACTTTACAAAAAACATAGAATTAAGTTAAGTTCTAAACTAACTAAATCACAATACTAAACATACAACAACAGATACTACCCTAGCATTTTAAAACAAAACTACTAACAAAACATAAAATCACAATACAATTAAACAAAATAACAGTCTCATACATCACAAAATCTAAACTAACACTCAAACATACATGTTTCAGTTTAACAGCACAAAAACACATCACATCACATGTCTCAAGTTCAAATAGACACATAAATGTAATTGTAGCAAGCCCAGATTACATAGTCCATAACATAATACAAACATAAGAATAAATCTCATAATCATACTCCTCATTCTCAAAATCACCGCTAACCCAAACATCTGCAGGTTCATAATCAGAATTGTGAATATGAAGGAAATTGCACTCCTGGGTTACCCCTGATGAGGTTTTCCAAGAATGAGTGAAATCACTCTTCATAATCACTTTTTCTCCTATTATACCTATCAATATGATCTGCAAAACGCTATAAATTATGAACTTTAACAGCAGTATAACTTATATTTTCCACCATCCTCTGTAATAATTGATCTTGGGTCTCAGTAGACTCATCTCTAGAAGTAGAAGCACGTGAGGTAGATGGTCTAGATGTAGAAGCAGCAGACATCTCCATTCCATAACTTCTGGAAAATCGTCCTCTCCAGCCAAAAATAGAATGTTTAGAATAAGTCTTCACATTCACCTTTGTAATAGGCTTTAAAGGCAATAGTACTTCCTCCCAACTATCATATCTTAGTCCAGCCTGCTCACATAAAGAAAAGATTAAGGAAGCAAATCCGAGACCTGCAGTAGTAACAACAGTGACAAAACTGATGATAGTCTGACATATCAAAGCTCCAATGTTGATGAGCTTTCCTTCTTAGATATAATAATTTAATGTCACTCTCTCTCTGGTAACTTCACTGAGATGATTTGTTGGTAGCAGACGAGCAGAAATAAAATAGTGTCATGCCTTCGAAGGTACACTTAACTTTGACGTGAGAAAGTTGACTCTCCTTTCATTAGTGATCTTCCAGAGTCCTCTTCAGTCAAATAAGAAATAATCTTATTTAACTCCGTCTTAGTCAGATTATAATTTGCTTAAAAATATAAAGTATCCGGTGGCAAATGGTAGAACAAATTGATTACCTCCGGTGAAAAAGGTACCAACTTTCCTCAAACTATAACTCTATTATCTTCAGCTTCAGCTTCAGGGAGGTTTGCATAGAACTCCCTAACAACAGATATAAATGCAACAGTAGATAAATAACAGAATCGTTCCCACTATCGGTGAACGATCAGATCTTCCACAGATCCACCTGGATTCTTAAAATAACGCTCCTGAATAAGCTTTCTGATTGCAACACATCACTGTACCTATCTTGAGTCTTCGAATTAAAAAATTTGCTCGAATCAAAAGGGCTCTTTCCTTTACTCCTCTTCATTTTTGGTGTCATTCAACAAATTTATAAAATTTCAAAAACAACTTCAAAAATCAAGTCTAAATTACTAAAATAAACTTTAAAAAGGTTAAACTACACTTCCTATAAAATTTCCATAGATTTTTCCTCATTTTTCACCATGAATAGTGAATTTTTGAATTCTTCCAAATGTACTCAAAATACATGGTGAAAATCCAAAATTTTTGCATAGAAGTAAAGCTCTTACCTTAAGAAATCTGGATCTAGCAATTTTTTCTTGATTCCACCAAGAAATCTCCACTCAATAGTGTCCCCTAGCTCTCCAAAATCGTGATTTCAAGAGATTGAAGGTGACGGGAGGGTGAAAAATGGTGATTTTCGGGTTAATTTTTCACTTTTAACCGTTCGCGAACCAGTTTTTGTGAACCAACCCTTAAGCGAGGATAAGTGGTGCTTAGGCGCTTGCCTCTCGGGTTACCTCGTGCTTAAGCGTGATATGTGGCGCTTAGGCGCCAGTGCATGATTTTTAAGATTTTTAAATTTAATTCAAATGCACTATTTGCCTAAGTACACCACCCCTAAATGGTCTCATAACACTTAAATTACTATTTTCATCTCGTACAACTCTCCTTTCTCTCAAAATTCTCCATATAACTCAATTCAATTTGAGATTATAAATAACACTAATTTTCATACAAACAAACACATATATTAATTTACAAACTATTACAAATACATGTAACACATAATTCTCACTCCAAATAGTCTTGGACGACAAAATTTTCTAAGCACAAACAACTAACAAACATAAACTCCAAGAAACAGTGTTTAACTATTAACATATAACACATTAAACAACTCCTAACAAACAAACTCTAACATAAGACTTAATTTCATTCATCATTTGTTGGGAAAAACTACGGTCTTTCATTAGTCTCTCCTGGGGCAATCAAAATAAAAAGCTGATAATACGCACGGTGGTGACGAGCTCTGATACTATCTTCTTCAATCCATTTTTGCTTAAGAAACATCTCCTTATCTACTTCCTCTATATAACTAGTATGACTAAATTGCATTTTTAATTGCCATCCAATATGCTCAAGATGGGCATGAATCTCAATTACCTTGGTCTCAAGTAAAGCCATAGTAGTCACAATTTCGTTGATCTTTTCTGATATTCCTTCAATTTTAATGGCTAAGAAACCGTTATACATCTCTTGTACACTTCGACTAATGAATCTCTTCCTCGTGGTCTCTTCCTTCTTTTTCAAATCCATCTCCCATGAAAACATTTTCTCTAAATCTCTTTTTCTTTTAAACTCTTAGGGATGAAAATGATATAGGGTGAAATTCCTTCACAAAACCCTTCTATTTGTAGGCCTAAATCCCTCAAATAACTTCTTAGCACGTCTAGAAACTGCCTTGTCACATTTTTACAAACTAATTGGTGGTTAAACCTTCTAGAATCTTAATTTTGCACATGGTTTTTAATTGTCACGTTTAAGCACCGAATCTTGGCGCTTAAGCGCCAGTGCACATTTTTGCACTAGTCAACTTTAACGTCCAAATTCTCTTTCTAACCTGTCTAGGTTACTAAATAAAGTCTTAAAATCAATATTAACACATAATAACTCAAAAATACTACCTCAATTTTTCTTAATCATACACAAACGACAATCAAAGCAAAACACACTGATAACTATGGTTTACCTCCCACAAAGCGCTTAGTTTTACGTCATCAGTTTGATGTAACCAGTGCTTATTCTAGTTGACCCAACATCATTGCTTCATTAAATTTATGATGATCCCCTATAAAATAAGGTTTTAATCTATGACCATTCACTTTAAACACTTCATCAGTCTTAGGATCTTTAATATCCACAGCTCCATAAGGAAAAACTTTCATCACAACAAATGGGCTCATCCACCTGGACTTAAGTTTGCTTGGGAATAATCTTAACCTTGCATTATATAACAAAAATTGTTGCCCTGGCTGAAAATTTTTAGTAAAAATCCTTTGATCATGCCACATTTTTTTTTAAATCTTAGCACTTTCAAAAGATCATTTCTTATCTCTTCAAGCTCATTTAATTGTAATAATCTTTTCTCACCAGTATCTTTCAAATTATAATTGAACTCTTTATTGCCCAATATGTTTTATGCTCAAGTTCAACTGGTAAGTGGCAAACTTTCCCAAAAATTAGCCTATATGAGGACATTCCTATAGGAGTTCTATATGTAGTCCTATAAGCCCACAAAGCATAGTCAAGTTTGATTGACAAATCCATTTTTGTTGGATTCACGATTTTTTTCATAATTCTTTTAATTTCACGATTGGATAATTCAGCCAAACCACTTGTCTCAGGATGATAAGCAGTAGCAATCCTATGGTTTATATGATATTTCTTTAATAAATTCTTCATTATGACAATTCTGAAACGACTTCCCCCATCAGTTATGATAACTCTCGACAACCCAAATCTAACAAAATATGTTCATTTTCAAAAATTTTGCAACACTTTTAGCATCACATCAAAGTAAAGCAACAATTTTTATCCATTTGGATACATAGTCTACTACTAACAAAAGATATAAATTCCCGAAAGATGGTATAAATTGTCCCATGAAATCTAATCCCCAAGCATCAAATATTTCAACTTCTAGTATATAATTGAGGAGCATCTCATTTCTTATAGAAATATTACCTACCCATTGACATCTATCATAAGTTTTGATATAAGTATTAACATCTTTAAAAATAGTAGCTAATAGAATCCAGATTGTAAAATTTTGTATGTTGTTTTATCAACACCAAAATATCCCCCAAAATTATGAATTATGACATTTTTGGATAATTTCATAAGTTTCTTCTAATGTTACACATCTTCAAATAATTCATTTTTGGATAATTTCATAAGTTTCTTCTAATGATCGAATAATCAGATCATTTCTTTGTTTATATAAAAATGGGTCATCCCAAAAATAAGTCTTGGCTTTAGAAATAAATCTCCTCTTCTGTTGGTATGTCATTCCATAGGGTATAATATCACTAACAAGAAAGTTCACAATGCCGGCATACTACGGAACACACCACTCATTAATATTGAAAAATTTTTCATTGGGAAAATGTTCATTAATTTCTTTATCAAAATAGAGTGATTTTTCTAATTCAAGCCTGGACAAATGATTAACAATTTGATTTTCATTCCCCTTTCAATCTACTATTTCAAAATCAAATTCTTGTAAAAGAAGAATCCATCTTATAAGTCTAGGTTTAGGATCCTTCTTTTTCATTAGGTACTTAATGTAGAATGATTTGTATGCACTATATAGTGAGTTTCCAATTAAATATGATCTAAATTTATCAAAGGCATATATTATTGTTAATAACACCTTTTCAGTTGTTGTATAATTAATTTGAATTTCATTAAAAGTTTTACTAGCATAATAAATTACTTTAAAAATTTTATCATATCTTTATCCTAAAATAGCTCCAATAGCATAATCACTAGCATCACATTTTAATTCAAAAGGTTTTCCCCAATCTAGTGAAATTATAATTAGTGTAGTGATTAGTTTTTCTCATAATAACTCAAAAGCTTTTAGGCACCCTTCATCAAAATTAAAAAGTGTATCTTTGAAAAGTCTTTATAATATCGCCTATAGAATCCAGCATGTCCTAAAAAACTCCTAATTTCTCTTACATTTGTTGGATAAGGTAAATTAGTGATCACTTAAATTTTAGCAGAATCTACTTCCATACCATTTTCTGATATTTTATTTCCTAATACAATTCCTTCTGCTACCATAAGTTGACATTTTTTTCCAATTAAGGACTAAATTTGTTCCTTCACAGTGCTTGAGAACTTTAGATAAATATTCTAAACATAAGTCAAATGAAGTTCCAAACACTCAAAAATCATCCATAAATACTTCAATCCCTTTTTCAATTAAATCACAAAAAATTGTCATCATGCATCTTTGAAATGTTAGCAGGGGCATTACATAAATAAAGGACATTCTTCTAAAAGCAAAAGTACCATACAGACTAGTAAAAGCTATTTTTTCTTGATCCTCATGAGTTATTTGTATTTGGTGATAACCAGTATATTCATCCAGAAAACAAAAGTATTTATGTCCAACTAGTTTATCCAACATTTGATCTAGAAAGGGTAGTGGAAAATGATATTTTCTAGTGGTAAGATTTAATTTTCTATAATCAATGCATATTCGCCAACCTGGAACTTGTCTAGTAGGAATTAGCTCATCATGTTCATTTACAGTCACAATTACTCCTCCTTTCTTAGGAACGCAATGAATTGGACTAACCCATGCACCATCTGAATTAGGGTAGATAATTCCAACATCTAACCACTTTAAAATTTGTTTCTTTACAACTTCTTTCATAATAGGATTCAATCTCCTTTAAGGATCAGCCCTGGGTTTGAAATTATCTTTCCTATGAATTCTATGCATACAAATTGAGGGACTGATTCCATTAATATCAACAATCGTCCATCCAAAGGCTTTCTTAAAATTTTTCAATATTTTCATCAATCTATCTTCTTCTTCCATTGTTAACTTTGAGGAAATTATAACTGGTAAAGTAGAAGAATCTCCTAAAAAGACATATTGTAAGTGATCAGGAAGTAACTTCAACTCAAGTTCTAGAGGTTTTTCAATTGATGGACAAAATGATTTATCTTTTTCTATAGTATCCAGAATTTCAAAACTTTCTCAAACATAGTTTGAATCTTCCTTAAAAAGATCTTCACATTGATCTAATTTCTCTTCTTGCTCGTGTTCCAAATCTTTTTCTTCATAAGTAGTTTTGAAATGACATTCACTCAGATATCTTATAACATCCATTCTATGCATTCATCATCTTTACCTTTTGTAAGATATTTTATTGATCTTAAAATATTAATAGTAACAGTTTGATCATTGAGGCACATTGTTAATTCCCCTTTGTGCACATCTATCATTTCTCTTCCTGTGGCTAGGAAAGGTCTCCCCAAAATGATAGATATCTCTTTACCTTCCTCCATATCTAGCACAATGAAATTGATAGGAAAGATAAATTGATCTACTTTCATTAGGACATCTTCTATAACTCCTTTAGGGTAAGTTATTGAATGATCTGCTAACTGCAAAGTTACAGTAATAGGGGTTATTTCTCCTAATCCCAATCTTTTAAATATTGATAATGACATAAGGTTAATGCTTACACCTAAATCACATAAAGTTTTCCCATAAAATGTATCTCCTATTACAAATGGAATTGTAAAGCTACCAGGATCTTTAAGCTTTTCAGGAAACTTCTTCTGAATTATATCATTGCACTTCTCACTAAGTGCAAAAGTCTCATTATCTTCAAACTTCATTTTCCTATTAAGAATATCCTTCATAAACTTTACATAACTTGACATTTGTTCTAAGGCTTCAGCAAATGTAATATTAATTGTAAGCTTCTTAAAAATCTCCAAAAATTTTGAAAATTGCTTATCCAACTTCTGCTGATGAAGTCTCTGAGGAAATGGAGGTGGTGATTTTTTTAAGTTAACTTTAAGTGGAAAAATAGGTCTTTCATAATCTTTTGGAGCGTCCTCTTTTGATTCTTCAATTTCTTCTCTCTCTACTTCAGTTTCTTTTTTAATCCTACATTCCAACTCTCTTCCGCTTCTAAGTTGAATGGCTTTTACTTGCTCTTTATTCTGGTCTTTCGGATTTATTTCAGTATTACTAGGAAGTGTTCCTTAGGATCTATTACTTAATGAATTTGTGATTTGTCCAGTTGATTCTCAATATTTCTAATTGCACCTCCTTGACTTTGTAACTGATTTCCCATTTGTAACACCACTTCTTCTATATATAACTTCTTCTCCTTAAATTGTGTATTATTGTTGAAACTTGGAGGATAAGTAGGTCTATAACTATTATTCCCTTGGCTGTTCCAGTTTCCTAATGGGTTTACTTGATTGTTCCCCCATTGCTGATTATTACCACCCACAGTGTTATTCCAAATAAAGTAGGGATGGTTCTTCTAACCTGGGTTATAATAATTTGAATATGGATTATTTTGCTTGTTATTAATGACATTCAAAGTTTCTAATGATGCTGGAGAATCTACCATTTGGCCTAATGAATTCTCTTCAATCATGGAAATTGGTTAAAAAAAAATTCATTCCAAATTGGTTTAACTTCCTTGAAATTGCAGCAACTTGATTTGCTAACATAGCAAATGCATCAGATTCATGAAAATGGCTACTTTCTTTGGATTTACCCTCTCAAAATGCCATTGAAAATTATTGGTAGTCATTTCTTCAATTAAAGCATAAGCGTCATGAAATGGTTTTGACATCAACGAACCACCAACAGCGACATCGATAATAGATCTAAGAGATCCAACTAATCCATTATAAAAAGTTTAAATTTTTTACCAATCTGGTATAACATGTTGTGGACACTTACTTAAGAGTTCTTTAAATCGTTCATATGTTTCATAAATAGATTCCCCTTCAAATAGATTAAAAGATGTAATATCATTTCTAAGCTTTGTAGTTTTCGATGGTGGAAAATATTTAGCAAGAAATTTTTGTGATAAATCACCCCAAGTTCTGATAGATCCAGGTGCTAAAAAATTCAACCACATCTTAGCTTTATCCCTTAGTGAGAAAGAAAATAACCTAAGTCTTATGATATCATCTGATACACCATCGTATTTAGATGTAGTGCACTGACCAAAGAAAAATATGTTGAGATTTTCATACCTATTTTACACTATTTTTGACGATATTGCACTTTAAAAAAGGTATTTTTGATATTTTGGTGCAGGTATGATTAATTATGGTCATTGGAGCAAAAGGATGCAAAAAGGAGCAAATTTGGAGTGAAAAGGACCAAAATATGAAGATTTGAACTAGGGTGCCGACGACGACCCAACGGCGCCTACGGCGAGAATTTCCCAAGACTCTAGATTAAATAATTTAGAAGGCCTGCCGACGGCGCCCTCGAGGCCCCCCGATGGAGAGATCAGCGGCTATTTCTAAAGGTGCATTGAATGTGGACGATTTTTGGAGGGATGCTTAGGCAACTCTTGGGAAAATTCTTCCACATCATTAAAAGAAGATTTTGGCTGAAAATTGAGAAGCCCCCGGGAGAGTTGCAAGTGTTTAGAGAGTGTAGAGAGTTTACTTTAGGGTTAGATTGTGAGGAATTTCTTGAGAGATTGTAAGAGCTGAGGGAAAGTGAGAGATTTATTCCTCCTTGCCGCTTTGAAGAAGAATTCTGTGTGCTGTAAAAAAAGGAAGACATTCAGAGGAACTTTGAGGAGTATGCTTGGGGAGGAATTAGAGATAAGGGTTATTTACTTGTTGTAATTTGTATGACTTTGCTTTTATATATGAATTCCGAGTTTTGTTGTGTCTTCCCCATGAGTTCTGTTTTTATGTCTTTCTCCTTATCTTGAGATTTGTGAAATGGTGAATTGAATTGGTTGAGCCATGAAAATGTTAAAGAAGTTGTGATGATCTTTTCACTTTGATCTTAATTTACTTTCAATCTGTCCACTTGATTTGTTAAAATATATTTAGTTTTACAACTAAAGTGAAGATTACATCCAATATTCAGGGAGGTCAAAGCCCTTGAAAGTTGGGTGCAAATAAATAGGGAAATAAAATTATCGGGCGTAGAATTGGAGATTTTAGAGTGAAAAGTTGGGTGCAAATAAATATGGAAAAAAAATTATCGAGCGTAGAATTGGAGATTTTAGAGTGACAGACTAAAATCCCCAATTTGGTGCAAATAAATAGGGAAATAAAAATTATCGAGCGTAGAATTGGAGATTTTAGAGTGGAGGACTAAAATCCTCAATTAGTTCTATTTTTTGGGTGCTGAAGTGTAGATGTTAGCCCTCAGGCGAGGGGAACGTGGGAGCTTCGAAGTGATCCGGTATCCTCCCAGCCTAGCTGTAGATTCAGTAACCAAGCATAGGATTAGTCAATGTTCTTTATGGTATCCTCCCAGTCTAGTCACAGATTAAGTAAACAAGCATAGGATTAGTCAATGTTCTTTATGTCTGGACCAAAGGGTAAAGAATATGTATACTCCTATTTAGCACAATACAATTTGAACTGATTCACTTTATCCATTCACTATAATTTCTTGACAAAGAGAATGATGCTTTCTTATATATTGAATATTACATTAGAAACTTTATTAGTATAATTAGTTTTTTAAGAGCTATCAAAATTACATATTTATTTCAATTGCCTATAAGTGACAGATAAGCAATTTGAATTACATTGTTGTGATTAAGTATTGATTTTCTAAAATCTTAGTTCATAGTTCTAATATTACCTCCTTGTGGGATCGATATCTAGAACTTCATTAGAGCCCGATATTACTTGAGCAATACATATAGTTGCGTTGATAAGTGTGACTTTACCATTATTAAATATTTTATATATACATCTTTATCGAATCTATAACCGTTATTAAGTTTTTGGTGTCGTTGCTGAGGAATTAAATCTTCTAGCAGCAGTATTAAATACTTATATTTTTAAGCATATATAAATTCGCTGTCAAGTTTTTGGCGCTGTTGCCGGAGAATTAATTCTTCTGGCAGCAGTATTAAATACTTGTATTTTTAAGCATATATAAAGTCGTTGTCAAGTTTTTTGCGCCGTTGTCAGGGAGTAAACAAGAATCATAATTAGAGTAACGGACAAATTAGGACTATTAGAAAATTTTTAGTAGAATTACAACTTATTTTCATATTTAGTTAACTGTTTTTTTGTGTACTGATTTCAATTGTATGCATAAAATTGGACCTGCAAATCTTATACCCTATGATTCGGAATTAGAATGCACTGTTAGAAAAATTAGAAGATTGAGAAGAGAACCTAGAAATTCTAACACAATGGAAAATAACGTGAACAATCAAGGAATAGAAAATGAACACCAACCTAGACCCCTACGAGATTATGTAAATCCTAAAACAAATGAAATTCACTTATCTATCAAAAATCCTGATGTTGCTACTAATTCATTTGAGCTTAAACCTGTTATTATCTAAATGGTACAAAATAATCAATTCGGAGGTATATCAAATGAAGATTCTAATTTACACTTCGCTAGTTTTTTAGAACTTTGTGCTACCTTTAAATATGACAGAGTTTCAAACGATGTTGTTAGACTTAAACTTTTTCCTTTTTCACTTAGGGATAAGGCTAAGATGTGGTTAAATTTGTTAGCACCTGAATCTATTAGAACTTGGGGAGAACTTTCACAAAAACTTCTATCTAAATATTTTCCTCCATCCAAAACTTCTAAACTTAGAAATGACATAACATCATTTTGTCAGATTGATGGAGAGTCAATATATNTAATTTTCTATGGCCCTCTGAAAGGTAAATCTTAAAAGAGTAGCTAGTATCCACGATTCTGATGCAATATCTATGTTAGCTTCGCAGATTGCTGTAATATAGAAGAAATTAGATCATTATGGAATGAATTATTATCCAACACCTAAAATGATGGAAGGGAATTCATCTGGGCAATTTGTGGATGTTCAACCTTCTCATGAAACTTTAAATGTTATTAGCAATAGAACCAACAATCCTTATTCCAACTATTATAACCCAGGTTGGAAGAATCATCCTAACTTTAATTGGAATAACAATTCTTTTACAAATCAACAATGGACAAACAATTCAGTAAACCCATTAGGAAATTCATCCAACTAAGAAAATGTTAATTATAGACCTTCTTATCCTCCAGGATTTAATAGTAACACTCAATTTAAGGAAAAGAAGTTGTCTATGGAAGAGCTGATACTGAACATGGGTCAACTATTATAGAATCAAGGAAATCAATTACAAATTCAAGGAAACCAGTTACAAAATCAAGGAACTCCTATCAAGAATATTGAAAACCAATTGAGGCATATCACTACTACGCTTAGTAACCAAACATCAGGAACTTTTCCTAGTACTAAGGAACCAAATCCTAAAGATCAAGGAAAAGAATAGATAAAAGTGATACAATTACGAAGTGGAACAAGAGTGCAAAAAGAAATGGAAACTGAAAAAGAGAAAGTGGATACAGAAAAAGAAAAGGATCATGAATACCCAGATTTAGGAGAAAGAGAAAGTGGATACCAAAAAAGAAAAGGATCATGAATACCCAGATTTAGAGTATCCATTACAATGAAAATTACTGTGGAGAAACCTCCACCACCGTTTCCACAAAGATTGAAGCAACACAAAAAGGATAAACAATTTTCCAAGTTTATAGAAATTCTTAAGAAGTTAACTGTAAATATTCCTTTCGTAGAAGCTTTAGAGCAAATGCCCAATTATGTGAAGTTTATGAAGGATATTTTGAACAAGAAAAGGAAGTTCATTGATAATGAGACTGTTGCACTTAGCGAAGAGTGTAGTGCAATTATTCAGAAAAAGCTTCCTGAAAAATTAAAAGATCCAGGTAGTTTCACTATACCGTGTGCTATCGGTGAAAGATTTTATGGAAGAGCTTTATGTGATTTGGGAGCCAACACCAATCTTATGCCTCTATCAATTTTCAAAAGATTAGGATCAGGAGAAGTCTTACCTACTTCTGTAACTCTTCAGTTAGCGGATCATTCACTTACTTATCCTAAGGGAGTTATAGAAGATGTGTTAGTAAAAGTTGATAAATTTATCTTTCCTGTGGATTTTATTGTTTTAGATATGGAGGAAGATAATGAAATACCTATAACTTTAGGGAGACCTTTTTTAGTTACTGGAAGGGCTATGATAGATGTTCAAAAGGGAGAATTAACTATGAGAGTTAACGATCAAGAAGTGACTTTTAACAATGTGAAATCTATGAAATACCCTGCTGTTGAATGAGATAATGAATGTTTTTGCATGGAAATTAGTGAACATCTATTTAACGAGCATTTTAATGAATATTTTGAAGAGAAAAAAGATTTTGAAGACAAATAGGAAGTTATTTTGGACAAAATAGAAAATAAAAAATTAGATTATGTTCAGAAAAGATTTGAGATGTTGGATATTACAGGAAATGCTGATAAGAATCTAGTTCCGTCAATTATATACCTGAACTTGAGTTGAAAACATTATCTAACCACTTGAAGTATGTGTTTCTAGGAGACTCATCTACACTACTTGTTATTATATCTTCAGAGTTAAATGATTTGCAAGAGCAAAGACTTTTGGATACATTAAAAAAATATAAGGGAATTAAATGATCTGCAAGAGCAAAGACTGTTAGATACATTGAAAAGATATAAGAAAGCTTCTGAATTAAATGATCTGCAAGAGCAAAGACTGTTAGATACATTGAAAAGATATAAGAAAGCTTTCATAATTAAATGATCTGCAAGAGCAAAGACTGTTAGATACATTAAAAAGATATAAGAAAGCTTTTAGAACTGTAAGAGCAAAGACTGTTAGACACATTAAAAAGATATAAGAAAGCTTTTGGTTGGACCTTATCAGCAAGAGCAAAGACTGTTAGATACATTAAAAAGATATAAGAAAGCTTTTGGTTGGACCTTAGTAATTGCAAGAGCAAAGACTGTTAGATACATTGAAAAGATATAAGAAAGCTTTTGGTTGAACCTTAGCTGATATTCAAATGCTGTTAGATACATTGAAAAGATATAAGAAAGCTTTTGGTTGGACCTTAGCTGATATTAAGGAATCAGTCCTTTGATCTGTATGCACAGAATTACATTAGATGAACAATATAAACCAAGAGTTGATCCACAAAGGAGATTAAACCTAATGATGAAGAAGTAGTCAAGAAGCAAATTTTAAAATTGTTGGACACTGAAATTATATATCCTATTTTGGACAGTGCTTGGGTAAGTTCAATTCATTGTGTTCCTAAGAAAGGAGGGGTGACTGTTGAAGCACAATAGAATAATGAATTAATATCAGACAAGTTACTGGATGCTGTATTTGCATTGATTATAGAAAATTAAACACTGCCACTAGGAATATCACTTCCTTTTACAATTTTTAGACCAAAAAGTGGATAAACTTACTGGGCACAAATATTTTTTTTTGGATGGATATACCAACTACTATCAAATTTCTATTGCTCCTGAGGATCAAGAAAAGACAACATTTACTAGTCCTTTTGGAACTTTTGATNTTTACAGGTTGGCGAATTTGTATAGTCTATAGAAAATTAATTATGACCACCAAGAAAGATCACTTTCTTTTACCCTTTCTAGACCAAATGTGGATAGATTAGCTGAAAACAAATATTATTACTTTTTAGATAGATATACTAATTATCATCAAATTCCAATTGCTCCTGTGGATCAAGAGAATACAACATTTACAAGCTCTTATGGAATAATTGCTTTTCATGGAATGTCTTTTGGACTATGTAATGCACCTGCGACATTTCAAAGATGTATGATGTTNTAGTGAACCCATTAAGAAATTCTTTCAACCCAGGAAATGTTAATTATAGACCTTCTTATCCTCCAGGATTTAACAGTAACACTCAAATTAAGGAGAAATATTAACTATAGACCTTCTTATCCTCAAGGATTTAATAGTAATACTCAAATTAAGGAGAAGAAGTTTTATGGAAGAGCTGATATTAAACATGGGTCAACAATTGCAGAATCAAGGAAATCAATTACAAAATCAAGGAACTGCTATTTAGAATAGCATGGGTCAACAATTACATAATCAAGGAAATCAATTACAAATTCAAGGAAATCAGTTACAAAATCAAGGGACTGCTATTAAGAATATTGAAAATCAATTAGGGCATATCGCTACTCCACTTAGTAACCGAATATTAGGAACTTTTCCTACTACTGTGGAACTAAATCCTAAAGATCAAAGAAAAAAACAAATAAAAGCGATACAATTACAAAGTGGAAAAGAATTGGAAACAAGAGTACAGAAAGAAACAGAAACTGAAAAAGAGAAAGTGGAAAAAAGAAAATGATCATGAATACCCAAATTTAGAATATCCACTTACACGAATGAAAATTACTGTGGAGAAACCTCCAGCACCGTTTTCTCAAAGATTAAAGCAACACAAACATAATAAACAATTTTCCAAGTTTTTAGAAATTCTTAAGAAATTAACAATAAATATTCCCTTCGTAGAAGCTTTAGAGCAAATGCCCAATTATGTGAAATTTATGAAATATATTTTGAACAAGAAAAGGAAGTTCACTGATAATGAAACTATTACACTTAGCGAAAAGTGTAGTGCAATTATTCAGAAAAAGCTTCCTGAAAAATTAAAAGATCCAGGCAGTTTCACTATACCGTATTCTATCCGTGAAAAATTTTATGGAAGAACTTTATGTGATTTGGGAGCCAACATTAATCTTATGCCTCTATCAATTTTCAAAAGATTAGGACACCTACATAACTCGTTAGTTAGCGCATCGTTCAGTTACTTATCGTGAGGGAGTTATAGAAGATGTGTTAGTAAAAGTTGATAAATTTTCACCTCTATCAATTTTCAAAAGATTAGGATTAGGAGAAGTCTCACCTACTTCTATAACTCTTCACTATATCAATTTTCAAAAGATTAGGATTAGGAGAAGTCTCACCTACTTCTGTAACTCTTCAGTTATCGGATCGATCAGTTACATATCCTAAGGGAGTTATAGAAGACGTGTTAGTAAAAGTTGACAAATCTTAGGAGAAGTCTCACCTACTTCTGTAACTCTTCAATTAGCAGATCGATCAGTTACATATCCTTAGAAGACGTGTTAGTAAAAGTTGACAAATTTATCTTTCCGGTGGATTTTATTGTCTTAGATATGATTCTTCAATTAGCAGATCGATCAGTTACATATCCTAAGGGAGTTATAGAAGATGTGTTAGTAAGGATAAATTATCGTTCAGTTACATATCCTAAGGGAGTTATAGAAGACGTGTTAGTAAAAGTTGATAAATTTATCTTTCCTGTAGATTTCATTATTTTAGATATGGAGAAAGATAAAGAAATACCTATCATTTTAGAGAAACCATTTTTAGCTACTAGAAAAGTTGTGATAGATGTTCAAAGGGAGAATTAACTATGAGAGTTAACGATCAAGAAGCGACTTTTAAATTGGAAAATCTATAAAATACCCTGCTGTTGAAAGAGATAATGAATGTTTTTGCATGAAAATTATTGAAAATCTATTGAATGAGCATTTTAAAGAATATTTTGAAGAGAAAGAACAATTTAAAGATAGTGATGAAGTTATTTTAGATGATAGAAAATGAAGAATTAGATTATGTTTAGGAAAGATTTGAGATGCTGGATATTACAGAAAATGCTGATAAGAATCTAGTTCCATCAATTATGAAAGATTTGAGATGTTGGATATTACAAAAAATGCTGATAAGAATCTAGTTCCATCAATTATAAAACCACCTGAACTTGAGTTGAAAATACACCTAGCCACTTGAAGTATGTATTTTTGGGAGACTCATCTACATTACCTGTTATTATGTCTTCAGAATTAAATGATTTGCAAGATCTAATCAATTATAAAACCACCTGAACTTGAGTTAAAAATATTGCCTAACCACTTGAAGTATGTGTTTATGGGATGTTCATCTACATTACCTGTTATTATATCTTCAAAATTAAATGATTTGCAAGAGCAAAGACTATTCAATACATTAAAAAGATATAAGAAAGCTTTTGGTTGGACCTTAGTTGATATTGAGGGAATCAGACCTTCGATCTGTATGCACAGAATTATACTAGATGAACAATATAAACCAAGAGTTGATCCAAAAAGGAGATTAAACCCAATGATGAAAGAAGTAATTAAGAAGGAAATTTTGAAATGGTTTGACAATAGAATTATATATCCTATTTCAGATAGTGCCTGGGTAAGTCCAACTCATTGTGTTCCTAAGAAAGGAGGAGTGACTGTTGAAACAAAAGATAATAATGAATTAATACCTATCAGACAAGTAACTGGGTGGCGTATTTGCATTGATTATAGAAAATTAAATACTGTCACTAGGAAAGATCACTTCCCTTTACCATTTTTAGACCAAATAGTAGATAGACTTGCTAAAAATAATTTTTTTTTATTTTTTAAATGGATATACTGGTTACCATCTAATTTCTATTGCTCCTAAGGATCAAGAAAAGACAATATTTACTAGTCCTTTTGGAACTTTTACTTTTTGAAGAATGCCTTTTGGATTATGTAATGCACCTACAACATTCCAGAGATGTATGATGTATATATTTAGTAAGTTAATTGATGATGGATTGGAAGTATTTATGGATGATTTCTCTGTATTTGGAACATCATTTGATGCATGCTTAAATTATCTTGAAAAAGTTTTGGAGTTATGC
>JXCR01134338.1:21320-44641 GCA_002079205.1 Phalaenopsis hybrid cultivar
TCAAAAATTACTAAACCTCTATGCCAACTTTTAGAAAAGGACAAGAAATTTGAATTTACTGAAAACTCTTTAAATGTGTTTGAGTTATTAAAGAAAAAATTAATCATAGCCCCTATTATAGTATCAGGAGAAACCATTTGAACTGATGTGTGATGCTAGTGATTATGCTTTTGGAGCTGCTCTTGGACAAAGGTATGACAAGATTTTTAAAGTTATATACTATGCTAGTAAAACTCTTAATGATGCTCAAATTAACTATACATTACTGAAATAGAGTTACTGGCTATTGTGTATGCTTTAGTAAAATTTAGATCTTATTTAATTGGAACTAAATGTGTTGTGCACACTGATCACTCTGCTAATAAATATCTAATGCAAAGGAAGGATGTCAAACCAAGGTTAATTAGATGGATACTTTTGATGCAAGAATTTGATCTTGTGAAGATTGATAGAAAGGAAACTGATAATCAAATTGCTGATCATTTGTTGAGATTAGAAAATCATGAATTATCAGACAACGACAATGAAATTACATATAGTTTCCCTGATGAACAACTTTATAATATTAATGAGTGGAAAATACCATGGTATTTGTTAACTACATTGTAAGTGATATTTTGCCACCTATGCTGACATTGCAACAACAAAGGAAATTCATTCACTATATTATAAGTGATATTTTGCCACCTAGGCTGATATTGCAACAACAAAGGCGTATTTTTGGCGTAAGTGATATTTTGTCACCTATGTTGACATTGCAAGAACAAAGAAAATTCATTCACGATGCGAAAGCATATTTTTGGGATGAGTCTTATTTATATAAACAATGTAAGTATCTTATTNTTTAGATACATTGAAAAGATATATGAAAGTTTTTTATTAGACCTTAGCTGATATTAAGGGAATCAATCCTTCGATCTGTATGCACAAAATTATATTAGATGAACAATATAAACCAAGAGTTGATCCACCAGTCATTCGATCTGTATGCACAAAATTATATTAGATGAACAATATAAACCAAGAGTTGATCCACAAAGATCTGTATGCATAGAATTATACTGGATGAACAATATAAACCAAGAGTTGATCCACAAAGGAGATTTACCCAATGATGAAAGAAGTAGTTAAGAAGGAAATTTTGAAATGGTTAGACACTGGAATTATAAATCATATTTCAGATAGTGAATGGGTAAGTCCAATTCATTATGTTCCTAAGAAAGGAGGAGTGACAGTTGAGACAAATGAAAATAATGAATTAATACCTCTCAGACAAGTTACTAGATGGCGTATTTGCATTGATTATAGAAAATCAAACACTAACACTAGGAAAGAACACTTTCCTTTACCCTTTTTAGACAAAATAGTAGATAGACTTGTTGGGCACAAATATTTTTATTTTTTAGATGGATATACGGGTTACCATCAAATTCCTATTGCTCATGAGGATCAAGAAAAGACAACATTTGCTAGTCCTTTTGGAACTTTTTCTTTTCGAAGAATGCCTTTTGGATAATGTATTACACCTATAACATTCCACAGATGTATGATGTCCATATTTAGTAAGTTAGTTGATGATGGATTGGAAGTATTTATGGTTGATTTCTCTTTATTTGGAACATCATTTGACGCATGCTTAAATTATCTTGAAAAAGTTTTGGAGTTTTGCGAAAGAACTAATTGGTTCTGAATTGTGAGAAATGTCAATTTATGGTTGCAGGAGAAATTGTGTTAGGGCATAAAATTTCAGAAGATGAAGCAGACCCAGCAAAAATTCAAGTTATATCTAAACTAAGACCTCCTACTAATGTAAGAGAGGTTAGGAGTTTTCTTGAACATGTTGGTTTTTACAGGCATTTTATTAAAAAAATTTCAAAAATTATTAAACCTCTATGCCAACTTTTAGAAAAGGACAAGAAATTTAAATTTACTGAAAGCTGTTTAGAAGCCTTTGAGTTATTAAAGGAAAAATTAATCACAGCCCCTATTATAGTTTCACCTTACTGGGAGAAACCATTTGAATTGATGTGTGATGCTAGTGATTATGCTATTGGAGTTGTCCTTGGACGAAGGTNAGGGAATTATGTTAGGACATTAAATTTCGGAAAATGTTATGAAAGCAGTCCCTGCAAAAGTTTAAGTTATATCTAAACTAACCCCTCCTACTAATGTAAGAGAGGTTAGGAGTTTTCTTGGACATATTAGTTTTTACAGGCGTTTTATTAAAGATTTTTCAAAAATTACTAAATCTTTATGCCAACTTTTAGAAAAAGACTAGAAGTTTGAATTTACTGAAAGTTATTTAAATGCCTTTGAGTTATTAAAGAAAAATTAATCCCAGCCCCTATTATAGTTTCACCTAACTGGAAGAAACCATTTGAACTGATGTGTGATACTAGTGATTATGCTATTGGAGTTGTTCTTGAACAAAGGTATGAAAATATTTTTAAGGTTATATACTACGCTAGTAAATCTCTTAATGATGCACAAATCAACTATACTGTTACTGAAAAAGAGTTACTGTCAATTGTGTATGCTTTAGACAAATTTAGATCTTATTTAATTGTAGTTAAATGTGTGGTGCACACTGATCACTCTGCTATTAAATATCTGTGCAAAAGAAGGATNGCTTTAGACAAATTTAGATCTTATTTGATTGGAGCTAAATTTATTGTGCACACTTATCACTCTGCTATTAAATATCTGATGCAAAAGAAGGATGCCTAACTAATGTTGATTTGATGGATACTTTTGATGCAAGAATTTGATCTTGTGGTTATTGATAGAAAGGGAACTGATAATTATTACTGATCATCTGTCGAGATTAGAAAACCATGAATTATCTGACACCAACAATGAAATTATAGACAGTTTCCCTGATGAACAACTTTATAATATTAATGAGTGGNTCTGACACCGATAATGAAATTATAGGCAGTTTCCTTGATGAACAACTTTATAATATTAATGAGTGGAAAATACCATGGTATGTTAATATTGTTAACTATATTATATGTGATATTTTGCCACCTATGCTGACAATGTAACAACAAAGGAAATTCATTCATGATGCGAAAACATATTTTTCGGATGAGCCTTATTTATATAAATAATGTAAGGATCTTATTATGAGGAGATGTGTACCTTCTGAAGAAACTAAGCTAATCATTTAGAAATGTCATGATTCTGAATTTGGAGGACATTTTGGGATTGATAAAACAACTTATAAAATTTTAGAAGCTAGATTTTATTGGCCTACTATCTTTAGAGATGTTTATAGATACATAAAAACTCGTGATCGATGGCAATATATCTAGAAGAAATGAAATGCCTCTAAATTTCATGTTAGAAGTTGAGATCTTTGACGTTTAGGGATTAGATTTTATGGGACCATTTATTCCTTCATTTGGAAACTTACATATATATTAATTGCAGTAGACTACGTTTCTAAAATTAGATTTCATGGGACCATTTATTCCTTCATTTGGGAACTTATACATATTAATTGCAGTCTAGATTTTATGGGACCAATTATTCCTTCATTTGGGAACTTATATATATTAATTGCAGTAGACTGAAATGAAATGCCTCTGAATTTCATGTTAGAAGTTGAGATCTTTGATGTTTAGGGATTAGATCTTATGGGACCATTTGCTTTATTTGAGAACTTATACATATTAATTGCAATAGACTACGTTTCTAAGTGGATTGAAGTACAAGCTTTACCTCGTTGTGATGCTAAAAGTGTTTCAAGGTTTTTANAGTTATGATTCTGAATTTAGAGGACATTTTGGAACTGATAAAACTGCTCATAAAATTTTACAAGCTGGATTCTAGTAGCCTACTCTCTTTAAAAACTTGTGATTGATGCCAACAAGTAGGCATTATATTTAGAAGAAATGAAATGTCTCTGAATTTCATGTTAGAAGTTGAGATCTTTGATGTTTTGGCATTGGATTTCATGGACCATTTATTCCTTCATCTGTGAACTTATATTAGTTGCGGTAGACTACGTTTCAAAGTGGATTGAAGCACAAGCTTTAACTCGTTGTGACACTAAAATTGTTTCAAGATTTTTAATGAAAAATATTTTCACTAGATACGGAATGCCGAGAGTGANGTTTATCACTGACGGAGGATCCCATTTTAGGAATAGATACATTCAGAGATTGGCAGAAAAATTTTATTATTCACAGAATCTCACAATCTATCATCCTCAAACAGTGGGTTAGCTGAAGTTTCTAATAGAGAGATTAAAAAAATACTTGAGAAGACTGTAAACCCTAGTAGAATNTATACATTCAGAGATTGATAGAAAAGTTTAATGTTATTCATACAATCTCTACTTCCTATCACCCTCAGACCACTGGGTTAGCTGAACTTTCTAATAGAGAGATTAAACAAATACTGGAGAAGACTGTAAATCCTAGTAGAGTAGATTGGTCTACTAGACNTTATAGGAATGACTCCTTACAGACTGATTTTTGGAAAGACTTGTTACATACCAGTAGAATTAGAGCATAAAGCATATTAGGCGATTAAAGAATTTAATTATGATTTGAAAGATGCTGGTAAGAAGAGATTGCTACAATTAAATGAATTGGAAGAATTAAGAAATGAATCTTATGATAATGACAGAATTTATAAGCAGAAAGTAAAGTTATAGCATGATCGAAAGATTAGCTAGAAGAAATTTGAACCAGGACAAGAAGTTTTGCTTTACGATACTAGGCTGAAGTTATTCCCTGGGAAATTGAAGTCTCGACTGTAACTCAAGTTTATACTTACGAAGCTGTTGAAGTTGAAGATCAGAAGACTGGAAATAGATTTAAAGTAAATGGACATACATTAAATCTATATTTTGAGGGTAAAAGACCAAATTTTAAAGAGGTTTTAATGATCAATCAACCTGAATAGGTCGGGTTGACGACGTTAAACCAAGCGCTTTATGGGAGGCAACCCATAATTATCTTTATTTTTATTGTGGATTATAGTAGTTATTATTTAAATTTATTGTTAGTTTATAGTAGTATTAAGCTCTACTACTCTTATTTACCCTTAAATTTGAAATTATCATTAGTTTGTGGTAGTATTGAACTCTACTACTCATATTTATCCTTGAATCCATTTGAAATTATCATTAGTTTATGGTAGTATTGAGCTCCACTACTCTTGTTTACCCTTGAATCATCATAAAAATTGGATCCATAGAGAAAAATTGTAACGCATTTAGACCAGAGCGAACCTGTACAATTTTTGCGTTGGGCACCGACGGCACCGTCGATGACGGGTTTTCCTCGAGAGTCCAGGCAATTAAATACTGAAGGCTCGCTGACGGCTCCCTCGACCCCACCGACGGTGAGACCGGCTAGATGGCGGTTTTTCGCAGTTTTTAGGTGGGAGTTACCCTTTTAAACTCCCAAATTTGATTCCTAAGTTCATATTTCCCCCAAAAATGAAGTGAAACTCCACCAATCTCATTACTATGGCATCCAATTCTCCTGATAATCCCAAAATACGAGTGTTCAATCGACGAAAGTTTATTAATGCGGAAGCGCAGCGAATCTTCAACAAGGTACTGACAAAGAAAAGATTGATCAAGGAATGTGGATTCATAAATTGAGGATTGAATAATCCCTCGATGGAAATTGAAGAGACAATAGTGTGTCGAAGATGGGAAGTGCTGTGCTATACTACCGCCACCATGGTTGTTCCTGTGGTAAAGGAATTTTATGCAAATTTGCATGGAATCAACCAGTGAGTTGTTTATGTGCGAGGTAGATGGATAACTTTCACTCCTGCATGGATCAATGAATTATACATCATCAAGAACATTCCTGTCTACCACTATTTCAACTTTTTTCCGACAAGAAACCAGATGAAAGAGATTTGCCAATATTTAACAAACGAAACTGAAGACTGGGAAATGAGAGAAAACATGTATGTTAGTTTTTCTGCGACACTCCTAAATCTCATTTTAAAACACTGGCACTTATTCATTTCTGCAAAATTGTTAACGACAATGAAAATTAGTAACGTTTCTAAATAAAGTGTTATTATGAATTACTGCATCCAAAGGAGACTGTCGATCGATATTGGATCAATAATTGTGAAGTCGGTTTTGGGCCTGANAAATCTCTACTGCTTATCACCCTAAAACCATTGGGTTAGCTGAAGTTTCTAATAGAGAGATTAAACAAATACTTGAGAAGACTGTAAACCCTATAGTGGGTTAACTGAAGTTTCTAATAGAGAGATTAAACAAATACTTGAAAAGACTGTAAACCCTAGTAGAGTATATTGATTCACTAAATTGGATACTGCATTATAGGCTTACAAGGCTGCTTATAAAACTCCTATTTGAATGACTCCTTACAGACTGATTTTTGAAAATACTTGTCACTTATCAGTAGAATTGGAGCATAAAGCATATTGGGCGATTAAAGAATTCAATTATAATTTGAAANTTGGTTTAAGGGTGATAAGAAGTTGAGATTCTATGAATAATATTAAATTTTTCTGCCAATCTCTGAATGTATTTATTCCTAAAATGTAGTAGAAATTCTATGAATAATATTAAATTTTTCTACCAATCTCTGAATATATTTATTCCTAAAATGGGACCTCCATCAGTAATAATCAGCTAGGCATTCCATATCTAGTGAAAATTTTTTTTCATTAAAAATCTTGAAACGCTTTTAGCGTCACAACGAGGTAAAGCTTGTGCTTCAATCCACTTAGAANGACTGGTAAGAAGAGATTGTTACAATTAAATGAATTGGAAGAATTAAGAAATAAAACTTATGATAACGATAGAATTTATAAGGAGAAACTAAAGTTATGACATGATCGGAAGATTAACCAGAAGAGCTTTGAACCATGACAAGAAGTTTTGCTTTACAATACAAGGCTGAAGTTATTCCCTAGGAAATTGAAGTCTCCTTGGTTAGGACCCTTTACTATGACTCAAGTTTATACTTATGGAGCTGTTGAAATTGAAGATCAAAAAACTGGAAATAGATTTAAAGTGAATGGACACATATTAAAATCGTATTTTGAGGGTAAAAGACTAAATTTTAAAGAGGTTTTAATGATCAGTCAACCTGAATAATACTGAATAGGTCGGGCTGACGGCTTTATGGGAGGTAACCCATAGTTATCTTTATTTTTATCACGGATTATAGTAGTTATTATTTAAATTTATTGTTAGTTTATAGTAGTATTAAGCTCTACTACTCTTATTTACCCTTAAATTTGAAATTATCATTAGTTTGTGGTAGTATTGAACTCTACTACTCATATTTATCCTTGAATCGAAATTATAGTTAGTTTGCGGTATTATTATACTCTACTACTCTTATTTACCCTTGAATCATCATAAAAATTGGATCCATAGAGGTTAGTATGTGGTAGAATTGAACTCTACTACTCATAATTACCCTAGAAATATCTAAAAAATTGGATCCATAGAGAAACATTGGAACGCATTCGGACCAGAGCGAAACTGTGTAATTTTTGCCTAGGGCGCCTACGGCGGGTTTTTCCCGAGAGTCCAGGCAATTAAATTCTAAAGGCTTGCCGACGGCACCCTCGACACTGCCAACAGCGAGACCAACGGGATGGCGATTTTTGGAGTTTGAATGGGCGGTTTTAAGCGGGAGTTACTCCTTTTAAACTTCTAAATTTGATTCTTAAGTTCATATTTCCCCAAAAATGAAGTGAAACTCAACCAAATTCATCCCTATGGCGTCCAATTCTCTTGAAAATCATAGAATGTGACTGTTCAACCAGAGAAATTTCATTAGTGCGGAAGCGCAACGAATCTTCAACAAGGTACTGACAAAGAAAAGATTAATCAAGGAACTAGGATTTGTAAATCAAGGATTGAATAATCCATCGACGGCAACTGAAGAGATGATTGTGCAGCGAAGATGGGAAGTGTTGTGCTACACTACTGCCACCGTAGTTATTCCTGTGGTGAAGGAATTTTATGCTAATTTGCATGGAATCAACCAAGGAGTCGTTTATGTACGAGGAAGATGGATAACTTTTACTCCTACATGGATCAATGAACTATATATGATCGAGAACGTCCCTGTCTGCCATTATTCCAACTTCATCCCGACAAAAAACCTGATGAATGAAATTTACTAATATTTAACGGACGAAACTGAAGACTGAGAAATGAGAGAAAACGGGTATGTTAGTTTTTCTGTGACACTGCTAAATCTCGTTTATAAATGCTGACACTTCTTCATTTCTGCAAAACTGTTACCAATTATGAGGATCGGTAAAGTTTTTAAGGAAAGTGCTATTTTGAATTACTGCATCCAAATGGGACTGTCGATCGATATTGGATCTATAATTGTGAAGTATGTTTTGGGCCTGATTGTTCATGGATCAACTTATGGGCTTGGACATCCTTCTATAATTTTATTACTTTGCAGTCAGTTCCAAGTATCTTATGAAAATTGGGAAAAAGTACTTCTACCTTGGAAGCCTTTGGACCTAACTGAGAGATTTCCAGAATGAAGATGAAAATGATATGACTATTATGGTGGATTAATCGTCTCAGAATTCATTGCATATTCAACCTTTAGTTTCGGACAAGACACTAGTGATCCTGCGCAGAATCAAGAAAATGGAGAAAGAGGTACAAAATGTTATGAATGCAATTAACAATATCTCTGATTTCTTCGATCATCTAGACTGGAGGATAAAAGAACAATTTGCTCACTCTGAACATATCGAAGATAGTTTGATACGACTGATGAGAAGGATGAAATTGATAGAAGAGGACTGTACTAAAGAATTTCTATACCGACCCTTCTATAACCTCTTCGTTCATGTGTAATCAATGGGTGATCTCAGAGGAGAATCTAGCACTGAATCTAAAGAATAGTAGATTTACATCGCTACATGTTTGTCTATGTGT
The DNA here is from genome assembly GCA_002079205.1 of Phalaenopsis hybrid cultivar. NCBI lineage: Eukaryota > Viridiplantae > Streptophyta > Magnoliopsida > Asparagales > Orchidaceae > Phalaenopsis > Phalaenopsis hybrid cultivar. The sequence continues at coordinate 30,256 of JXCR01134338.1, forward strand.
GTAATTTGGTTTGAACTTTATGTTTGCTTTGCTTTAAAATTTTGCTTTTAGATCTCTGTATAGTTGAGGCTGAACATAGGATGTTTGTTTTCAGCATTTTGAGTGTTGTGACTTGGATTGCGACGCTGAATTGATGTATTAAGATTGAGAAAATACCAAACTTAGGTGTGTTGTGTAACGTATATTGTAACCATTGGAATTTATATACAATTGTGATGTTTTGTGTTGTGAATGTTTATTTGTGATAAGTACATAATTTAATCACTTAAAATTATGTCTATAATGATTGAGCGGATGTCGTTGAGGCTTGAAATTGATCTAAATTGCTAAAATTTGAAAATTGAACCAATTCAATAGAGCTCGCCGACAGCGCCCTCGACACCGCCGACGGTGGACTTTCCCGAGACTTAGTATATTAATTTAATAGAGCTCATTTAAGGCGCCAAAGACCCCACCAACAGCGAGATCCCCAAAAAAACACCTTTAACCGTGATCTTGACCAATCATCCGCCACTATTCATCATCCACTTCCTAAAAAAAGTGCAATTTTTGACCTAGGGCTTGAGAGATCTTGGATTTGGGGGCGATTTCAAGGCATTTAGACACCGAATTTGATCATCACTTGGTAAGAGCTTCACTCCAAACTAAAAATATTTGATTTTCACCATGAATTTCTTCCACATTGAGGCGATCCAAAAAATTTGAGAATGTGAAGGAAAAATTGGGAAGAAATTCATGGAATTTAGTTTTGAACTATTAGAATCACTCTTGGAGCCACTATTTGCATATTTGAAGTATATTTTGAAATTTTTCTATAATTTTGATTAGATTGAAATGGATCTACGACAAAAGACGAGTCCCGCTTCATCAATGCAAGGGCTCAATCGTGGTTTACTTTAGTGTTTGAAGGAAAGAAATGTATACAAGATCGAGTTTTTGAGAGTTCGGGAGGAGAAATTGAACGAGTTATTACCGAGCAGAGGTGGGAAAACTTCTGTTACACCACCAATAAAGCTGCTGCAAATATTGTAAAAGAGTTTTATGCCAACGTGTTCTATTCTGAGGACGGAATCGTTAAGTGTAGGGATTTTCTGTTGAATTTAGTGCCGCCTGCATTAACTCTTTTTACGAAGGCCCAGACTCCTATAACTGCCATTATGAAACCTTCAGTACGATGGAAGGTCCGCTGAACAATGTGATTAATTTTCTCTCTGATGGGAAAGGAACATGGAAGATAAAGCAACGAGAACGGGTAAATTTTTCTGCTTCCATGTTGNAAGTTTGTTACAATTGAATGAATTGGAAGAATTAGGAAATCAATCTTATGATAACGATAAAATTTATAAATTGAAACTAAAGACATGGCAAGATTGGAAGATTAACCAAAGAACTTTGAACCAAGACAAGAAGTTCTGCTTTACAATACTAGGTTAAAGTTATTATCTGGGAAATTGAAGTCTCGTTGGTTAGGACCCTTTACTGTGACTCAAGTTTATACTTACGGAGAGATTGAAGATCAAAAGACTGGAAATAGATTTAAAGTAAATGTATACTTACGGAGCTGTTGCGATTGAAGATCAAAAGACTGGAAATAAATTTAAAGTAAATGTACATAGATTAAAACAGTATTTTAATGGTAAAAGAACAAAATTTAAAGAGGTTTTTAATGATCAGTCAACATGAATAATACCTGAATAGGTCGGGCTGACTACGTTAAACCAAGCGCTTTATGGGAGGCAACCCAAAATTATCTTTATTTTTATTGTGATTATAGTAGTTTTTATTTGAAATTATCATTAGTTTGTTGTAGTATTATACTTTACTACTCTTATTTACCCTTGAAATCATCATAAAAATTGGATCCATAGAGAAAAAATGGAACGCATTCAGACCAGAGCGAAACTGTGTAACTTTTGCCTTGGGCGCAGACGGTGGGTTTTTCCTGAGAGTCCAAGCAATTAAATACTAAAGGCTTGTCGATGGCACCCTTAATGCCGCCAAAGGCACCCTCGATGCCGCCGACGGCGCCCTCGACGTCGCCGACGGTGAGACCAGCAAAATGACGGTTTCTGGAGTTTGAATGGCGATTTTGTACGGTTTTGGGGGAAGTTACCCCTTTTAAACTCCAAAATTTGATTCCTAAGTTCATATTTCCAGCAAAAATGAAGCGAAACTCCACCAAATTCATTCTTATGGCATCCAATTCCCCTGAAAACCCGATAATCTGAGTGTTCAACTGGAGAAAGTTGATTAGTACGGAAGTGCAGCGGATCTTCAACAAGGTACTCACGAAGAAAAGTTTAATCAAGGAACAAGGATTCGTAAATCGAGGATTGAATAATCCCTCGATGGCAATTAAAGAAATGATTGTGCAGTGAAAATGGGAAGTGCTGTGCTACACTACCATCGCCGTGGTTGTTCCTGTGGTGCAGGAATTTTATGTTAATTTGCATATAATCAACTAGGGAGTCGTCTACATGCGAGGTAGATGGATAACTTTTACTTCTGCATGGATCAATAAGGTATATATGATCAAGAACGTTCCTGTCTGCCATTATTCCAACTTTGTCCCGACAAGAAACCAGATGAATGAGATTTATCAATATTTAACGGACAAAATTGAAGACTGGGAAATGAGAGAAAATGGGTATGTTAGTTTTTTTGCGACACTCCTAAATCTAGTTTCTAAACACTGGTACTTCTTCATTTAAGCAAAACTGTTACCGATGATGAAGATTGGTAAAGTTTTTAAAGAAAGTGCTATTCTGAATTACTGCATCCAAATGGGACTGCCGATCAATATTGGATCTATAATTGTGAAGTCTATTTTGGGCCTGATCGTTCATGGATCAACTTATGGGCTTGGACACCCTTCCACAATTTTATTACTTTGGAGTCAGTTCCAAGTATCCTATGAAAATTAGGAAAATGTACTTCTACCTTGGAAGCCTTTGGACCAAACTGAGAGATTCCCATCCTATGAAGATGAAAATGATATGACTATTATGGTGGATCAATCGTCTCAGAATTCACTGCCTATCCAACCTTTAATTCCGGACCAGACTCTGGTGATCCTGCGCAAAATCAAGAAATTAGAGAAGGAGGTACAAAATGTCATGAATGCAATTAATAATATCTCTGATTTCTTTGATCTTCTAGACTGGAGGATGAAAGAACATTTTTCTCACTCTAGACATATAAAAGATAGTTTGTTACGACTGATGAGAAGGATGAAATTGATAGAAGAGGACTCTACTAAAGAATTTCTATACCGACTCTTTTATAACCTCTTAGTTCATGTGCAATCAATGGGTGATCTCAGAGGAGAATCTAGCTTTAAATCTGAAGAATAGTAGATTTACATTGCTACATATCTGTCTATGTATGTAATTTGATTTGAACTTTGCATTCGCTTTGTTTTGGAATATTGCATTTAGATCTCTGTATAGTTGAGACTGAGCATAGGATGTTTTGTTTTCAGCATTTTGTGTGTTGTGGCTTGGATTGTGACGCTGAATTGATGTATTAAGGTTGAGAAAATACCAAACTTAGGTGTGTTGTGTATTGTATATTGTAACTCTTGGAATTTATACATAATTGTGATGTTTTGTGTTGTGAAAGTTTATTTGTGATAAGTACATCATTTAATTACTTAAAATTATGTCTATAATGATTGAACAGATGTCATTGAGGCTTGAAATTGATCGAAATCGCAAAAATCTGGGAATTGAACCATTTCAATAGAGCCCGCCAACGGCGCCCTCGACGCCGCCGATGACGGGCTTTTCCTGAGACTTAGAATATAATTTCAGTAGAGCACGTCGACGACGCCGAATACCCCGCCGATGGCGAGATCTCGAGAAAACACATTGAACCGCAATTTTAACCAGTCAACCACCACTATTCATCATCCCCTTCCTCTAAAAAACGTGATTTTTGACCCAAGGCTTGAGAGATTTTTGATTTGAAGGCAATTTAAAGGCATTTAGACACCGTATTTGATCATCTCTTAGTAAGAGCTTCACTCCAAAATAAAAATATTTGATTTTCACCACAAATTTCTTCCACATTGAGGAGATCCGAAAAATTTGAGAAATTGAAGAAAATATTGGGAAGAAATTTATGGAACTTAGTGTTGAACTCTTAGAATCACTCTTGGAAGCCATTATTTGCATATTTAAAGTATATTTTGGAATTTTTCTATAATGTTATTAGATCAAAATGGCTCCACGACAAAAGAGACGACTTGAGTTCAATGAGTCTTGCTTCGTGAATGTGAAGGCTCAATTAAGGTTTACTTCAATGTTTGAAGGAAAGAAGTGTATCAAGATCAAGTTTTTAAGAGTCCGGGAGGAGAAATTGAACTAGTTATTACCGAGCGGAGGTGGGAAAACTTTTGTTACACCACCAATAAGGCTGCTGCAATTATTGTGAAAGTTTTATGCTAATGTATTCTATTATGAAGATGGAATCGTTCAAGTGCGGGGATTTCCTATTGAATTTAATGTTGCCCGCATTAACACCTTTTACGAAGTCCCAGACTCTTACAACTGCCACTATGAATCCTTCAGTACTATGGAAGGCCCACTAAATGATGTGATCGACTTTCTCACTTATGGGAAAGGAACGTGGAAGATTAAGCAATGAGAACGGGTAAAGTTTTCTGCTTCCATGTTGAATGCGACATCTAAAGCATGGCACTATTTTATTTCCTCTACTCTATTACCGACTTATCACCATAGTGAGGTAATTAGAGATAGAGTTATTCTGAATTTCTGTATTCAAAATAATAAAAATATAAATGTGGGTAGAATCATTTATAAGAATATATTGACTACGACAAGGAGTGAAACAAGTGGAGGTCTAGCACATCCTGGCCTTATTGATGCACTTTGCCAACTTTCTGGAGTGGATAATGGAGATGATGAGAAATGGGTTTACCCTATGAAACCCATTAGTAAAGCTAATTTGAAGACTTATGAATCCCACAAAAAAATGGAGAACTAGGAGTAGGAGTCAAGAACCTTCTACTAGTCGAGATGTCCCCTCTACTAATTATGGCCTTCCACCTTCTAGTTCCCCTACCCTAACTGACTTGTGAATGAGTTGACCTTGCAGCGAAAGAGTATAGAATAAATAAATGAAAGGATTGGTGGTTTAAAACATCGACATGATTATGATAGTGAGTACCTTCAGAGGCATTCAAATTTTGAGATAGCTTACTACGAATTAGGCCCAACACTACAGAGGTGAGTCTGATGTTACTTTCCCTGAGTGCCCCTGATATACTCAGTATCAGCCCAATCCACCTGCCGACAAAGGAGACAAAGACATAGTTTGGGATTTTGATATCTGAATGTAATTGATGTACTTGTACTTTTATTTTTGTANGTTTGTGCACTTTGCCAACTTTCTGGAGTGGAAGATGGAGGAGATGAGGAATGAGTTTACCCTATGAAACCCATTAGTACTGCTAATTTAAAAACTTATGAATCGCATGAGAAATGGAGAGCTGGAAGTAGGAGTCAAGAACCTTCTACTAGTAGAGACGTCCCCTCTACAAGTTATGACCTTCCACCTTCTAGTTCCCCTACTTTGACTGATTTGATGAAAGTTGCAGCGGAAGAGTATAGAATTAATAAATGAAAGGATTAGAGGTTTAGAACATCGACATGATTATGATAGTTAGTACCTTCAAAGGCATTCAAATTTTGAGGTAGCTTATTACGAAGCTCAGGCCCAATACTATAGAGGTGAGCCTGATGTTACTTTCCCTGAGTGCTCCCGATATACTCAGTATCAGCCCAATCCACCTGCTGATCAAGGAGACGAAGACATAGTTTAGGATTTTGATATCTAAATGTAATTGATGTACTTGTACTTTTATTTTTGTAATCTTTTGTAATTAGAGATGAATGTTTGTGTGTATTTGTATTTTCATTTTTATTGTTATGTTGTAATTGGATAATTTTTTAATTTTTGTTATAATGTTAGCGTGGTAGTTAAAATTTGCATGTGTAGTATAATGGATGTTNATTACTATAACTCTATACCAACTTTTAGAAAAGGACAAGAAATTTGAATTTACTGAAAATTGTTTAAATGCCTTTGCCTAACTGGGAGAAACCATTTGAACTGATGTGTGATGCTAGTGATTATGCTATTGGAGCTGTCCTTGGACAAAGGTATGAAAAGATTTTTAAAGTTATATACGACGCTAGTAAAACTCTTAATGATGCAAAGAAATCATTTGAACTGATGTGTGATGCTAGTGATTATGCTATTGGAGCTGTTCTTGGACAAAAAACCATTTGAATTGATGTGTGATGCTAGTGATTATGCTATTGGAGCTGTCCTTGGACAAAGGAAAAGATTATTAAAGTTATATACTACGCTAGTAAAACTCTTAATGATGCACAAATTAACTATACTCTTACTGAATTTTTTTTAAAGTTATATACTACGCTAGTAAAACTCTTAATGATGCACAAATTAACTATATTATACTGATGTGTGATGCTAGTGATTATGTTATTGGAGTTGTTCTTGGACAAAGGTATGAAAAGATTTTTAACGTTATATACTACGCTAGTAAAACTCTTAATGATGCTCAAATTAATTATGCTGTTACTGAAGAAGAGTTACTGGCCATTGTGTATGCTCTATACAAGTTTAGATCTTATTTAATTGGGACTAAATGTGTTGTGTACACTGATCACTCTGCTATTAAATATCTGATGTAAAAGAAGGATGTCAAACCAATGTTAATTAGATGGATACTTTTGATGCAAGAATTTGATCTTTTGATGCGAAAGAAGGATGCTAAACCAAGGTTGATTAGATGGATACTATTGATGCAAGAATTTGATCTTGCGATAGAAAGGGAACTGATAATCAAATTGTTGATCATCTGTTGAGATTAGAAAACCACGAATTATCTGACACCGACAATGAAATTACAGACAGTTTCCCTGATGCACAACTTTATAATATTAATGAGTCGAAAATACCATGGTATGTTGATATTGTTAATTATATTGTAAGTGATATTTTGCCACCTATGCCTGATAAACAACTTTATAATATTAATGAATGAAAAATACCATGGTATGCTGATATTGTTAATTATATTGTAAGTGATATTTTGTCACCTATGCTGCATTGCAACAACAAAGAAAATTCATTCATGATGCGAAAGCATATTTTGGGGATGAGCCTTATTTATATAAACAACATTGCAACAACAAAGGAAATTCATTCATGATGCGAAAGCATATTTTTGGGATGAGCCATATTTATATAAACTGTAACAACAAAGAAAATTCATTCATGATGCAAAAGCATATTTTCTGGATGAGCCTTATTTATATAAATAATGTAAGGATCTTATAATGAGAAGATGTGTACCTTATGAAGAAATTGAGCTAATCAGTCAGAAATGTCATGATTTTAAATTTGGAGGATATTTTGGGACTGATAAAACTACTTGTAAAATTTTACAAGCTGGATTTTATTGGCATACTATCTTTAGAGATGTTTATAGATACATAAAAACTTGTGATCGATGTCAACGAGTAGGCAATATATCTAGAAGAAATGAAATGCCTCTAAATTTCATGTTAGAAGTTGAAATCTTTGATGTTTGGGGATTAGATTTCATGGGACCATTTATTCCTTCATTTGGAGCCTCATTATCATAATCATGTCGATGGGCAGTAGACTACATTGCAAAGTGGATTGAAGCACAAGCCTTACCTCGTTATGATGCTAAAAGTGTTTCAAGATTTTTAATGAAAAATATTTTCACTAAATACAGAATGCCTAGAATAATTATCACTAACGGAGGATCCCGTTTTAGGAATAAATACATTAAGAGATTGACAGAAAAGTTTAATATTATTCATAGAATCTCTACTGCCTATCACCCTCAAACCAGTGGGTTACCTGAAGATCTAATAAAGAGATTAAAAAAATACTTGAAAAGACTGTAAACCCTAGTTGAGTAGATTAGTCCACTAGACTGGATACCACATTATGGGCTTACAGGACTGCTTATAAAACTCTTATTGAAANTTGGTATAATTAATATTATCCATCATCCTTTACAATAATTGATCTTGAGTTTCAGCGGACTCACATCTAGAAGTAGATGCTCGTGAGGTAGATGATCTTGATGTAAAAGTTGTGAGGTGGATTCAGCAGATGTCGACATTCCATAACTTTTTGACAATTCTCCTCTCCAACCAAAAATAGAGTGCTCAGATTACAATTTCACATTTACACTACTAATTGGCTTTAGAGTCAGTAGCACTTCTTCCCAACTATCATATCTCACACCAGCCTGCTCACATAAAGAATAGATCAAGGAAGCAAATCACAGACCTACAGTAGTAGCAGTGGTGGCAGAACTGATGATAGTCTGATAAATCAAAGCTCCAATATTGATAAGCTTATCTTCCTGAATACAACAATCCAACGTTGCTCTCTCCCTTGAAACTTCACTAAGATGATTCATCGGTAATAGACGAGCTGAAATAAAGTAGTGCCACGCCTTCGATGGTGCACTTAACTTTGAAGTGGAAAATTTGACTCTCCTCTCATTTGTAATTTTCTAGAGTTCCCTTCCAACAGTCAAATATGAAATAATATTCTCTAGTTCCGTCTCAGTCACACTATAGTTCGCATAAAAACATAAAGTATCAGGTGGTAAATTGTAAAACATATTGATTACCTCCGGTAAAAAAGGTACCAATTTTCTTTGACCGTGACTCGATCCTCTTCTGCCTCAGGAAAGTTTGCATAAAACTACCGTACTACAGATATCACAGCCATAGCAGAAAAAGAACAAAATCATTCCAATTGTTGGTGAACGATCAAATCTTCCACGAATCTACCTGGATTTTTGAAACACCTCTCAGGAATCAATTTTTGTGACTGTAGAGCATCACTATATCTGTCCTCAGCTTTTAAACTCACAAACTTGCTTGAATCAAAGTGGGTCTTTCCCTTACCCCTCTTCATTCTTGAAGCCATTCTACAAATTTCACCAAATTCCACAAAAAACTTCAAAAATCAAGTCTAATCTACTACACTTAACTCTTATAAACATAAACTACACTTTCTATGAAATTTCTATAGATTTTTCTTCACTTTTCACCATAAATAGTGATTTTTGGGTTTTTCCAAAAGTACTCAATATACATGGTGAAAATCTAAAATTTTTACATAGAAGTGAAGCTCTTACCTTAACAAATCCAAATCTAGCAAATTTGGCTCAAATCCACCAAGAAATCTCCACAAAAAGGTTTTCCCAACTTCAAAATCGTGAACTCAAGAGGAAAAAGACGATGACAGGAGTAAAATGGTGGTTTTTGGGGTTATTTTTTTTACCTTTAACCGTTCGTGAACCGATTTTCATGAACTAGTGCTTAAGCGTGGATAAGTGGTGCTTAGGCGCCTGCCTCTCGGGTTACATCACACTTATGCATGAGAATGTGGTGCTTAGGCGCCAGTGCATGATTTTTGATATTTTTGAACTCGAGTAAAATGGAATATTAGTCTAAGTATAACACCCCTAAATAATCTCACAAAACTTAACTGACTATTTTCCTCTCCTCTAACTCTCCTCTCTCTCTCAAAATTCTCCAATATAAATAATATGATTTGGGGCTAAAATAGCACAAATTTTGACACAAACAAACACATATAATCATTTACAAACTATTACAAGCAACATTCAACACATAATTCTCATTCCAAAGAGTTTCAGATGAGAAAATTTTTCTAAATACAAACACTAAACAAACATACTTAATTAAACAAGTAAAAGACAAAAACAATAAAAACAAGATTTAACACTAACACATAAAAACAACGACTCCTAACAAACAAACTCTAACAAAGAACTTAATTCCATTTTTCATTTATTGGAACAAATTCCTATCTTTCATTAGTCTCTCCTTGGGCATTCAGAATATAGAGTTGATAAAATGGACGGTGGTAACAAGCTCTGATACAATCTTCTTCAATCCATTTCTGCTTAAGATACCTCGCCTTATCTACTTCCTCTATATAACTAATATGGCTAAATTGCATTTTTAATTGCCATCCAATATGCACTAAATGTGCATTAACTTCATTTTCCTTTATCTCAAGTAAAGTCACGCTAGTCTCAATTTTTTTAATCTTTTCCGCTATTCCTTCAATACTAATGGCTAAGAAACTATTATACATCTCTTGTGCACTTTGACTAATCAATTTCTTCCTCATGGCCTTTCCTTTTTCTTCAAATCCATCTCCCATGAAGAGATTTTCTCAAACTCTCTCTTTCTCTTAGACTTTTAGGCATAAAAAAGATTCTGGGGTGAAATTTCATCACAAAACCCTTCTATTTATAGGCTTAAATCCTTCAAATAACTTCTAGGCAAGTCCTAAAATTACCATGGAACGTTCAAGTTAACCAATTGGCGGTTAAAGCTTCTAGAAAATGAATTTTGCACATGGTTTTTAACATCTGCGCTTAAGCGGCAAATATTGGCACTTAAGCGCCAGCGCTCAATTTTGCACCAGTCAACTTAACATCCAAATACTCATTCTAACATGTCTAGATCACTAAATAAAGTCTTAAAATCATTACTAACACATAATAGTATAAAAAAAAAAACTACCCCAAATTTTCTTAATCACATACAAACAACAATCAATACCAAAAACACACTGATAACTATGGGTTGCCTCCCACAAAGCGCTTCGTTTTACGTCGTCAGCCCGACATAACCAATGCTTATTTTGGTTGACCCAACATCATTCAATTGTTAAATTTATGCTGATCCTCTACAAAATAAGGTTTCAGTCTATGACCATTCACTTTTAATACTTTCCCAATTTTAGGATCTTTGATATTCACAGCTCCACAAGGATAAACTTTAATCACAACAAATGAGCCCATCCACCTGGACTTAGGTTTTCTTAGAAATAATCTTAAAATTGCATTATATAGCAAAGCTTGTTGCCCTGGCTGAAAATTTTTAGTAAGAATCCTTTGATCATGCCACTTTTTCATCTTTTCTTTGTAAATCTTAGCACTCTCGTAAGACTCATTCTTTATCCCTTTAAGCTCATTTAATTGTAATAATCTTTTCTCACCAGCATCTTTCAAATTATAATTGAGCTCTTTAATTTCCCAATATGCTTTATGCTCAAGTTCAATTGGTAAATGACAAGCTTTCCCAAATATTAGCCTATATGGGGACATTCATATAGGAGTTACTGTATATTGTTGCTAATAACTCTTTTTCAGTTATTGTATAATTAATTTGGGTTTCATTAAGAGTTTTACTAGCATAGTAAATTACTTTGAAAATTTTATCATATCTTTGTCCTAAGACATCTCCAATAGCATAATCACTAGCATCACACAATAGTTCAAAAGATTTTCCTCAATCTGGTGAAACTATAATTGGTGCAGTGATTAATTTTTCCTTTAATAACTCAAAAGCTTTTAGGCACTCTTCATCTAACTTGAAAATTTCAACTTTCTCCAGTAAATGGCATAAAGGCTTAGCAATTTTTGAAAAGTCTTTAACATATCGTCTGTAAAATCCAACATGCCCTAAAAAACTCCTAATTTCCCTTAAATTTGTTGGATAAGGTAAATTAGCTATCACTTGAATTTTAGCAGGATCTACTTCCATACCATTTTTCTTGATATTTGATGACCTAATATAATTCCTCCTGCTACCATAAATTGACATTTTTCCTAATTAAGAACTAAATGATATCCTAATACAATTTCTCTTGCTACCATAAAGTGGCATTTTTCCAATGTAACGACTAAATTTTTTTCTTCACAGCGCTTATGAACTTTCGATAAAGATTCTAAACATGGTCAAATGAAGTTCCAAACACTGAAAAATCATTCATAAAAACTTCAAACCTTGTTTCAATTAAATCACAAAAAATTTCCATCATACATCTTTGAAATGTAGCAGGGGCATCACATAAATCAGAGGGCCTTCTTCTAAAAGCAAATGTACATAAGGACTGGTAAAAGTTGTTTTCTATTGATCCTCAGGAGTTATTTAAATGTGGTGATAACCAGTATATTCATCCAGAAAATAAAAGTATTTATGCCCAGCTAGTTTATCCAGCATTTGATCTAGAAAGGGTAATGAAAAATGATCTTTCCTAGGGCAAAATTTGATTTTCTGTAATGAATGCATTTTTACCACCTCGTGACTTGTCTAGTAGGTATTAATTCATTATGTTCATTCACAGTCACAGTTACTCCTCCTTTCTTAGGAACGCGGTGAATTGGACTAACCCATGCACTATATGAAATAAGGTATATAATTTCAGTATCTTACTACTTTAAAATTTCTTTCTTTACAACTTCTTTAATAACAAGATTTGATCTCCTTTGAGGATCAGCTCTGGGTTTGCAGTTCTGAAAGATTGATTCCTTAAATATCAGTTATTGTCCATCCAAAGACTTTCTTAAATTTTTTTAAAATTTTCATCAATCTTTCTTCTTCATCCATTGTTAACTTTGAGGAAATTATAACTGGTAAAGTAGAGGAATAACCTAAAAAGGCATATTTTAAATTATTAGGAAGTAATTTCAACTCAAGTTCTGAAGTTTTTTCAATTGATGGACAAAATGATTTATCTTTTTCTTTCACTTCCAAAATTTCAAAAATTTCTCGAATATAGTTTGAATCTTTTTTAAAAACCATTTCTTCAATTAACGCATAGGCGTCATGAAATGGTTTTGACATCAAAGAACCACCAACAGCAGCATCAATAATTGATCTAAGAGACCCAACTAATCCATTATAAAAAGTTTGATTTATTAACCAATCTGGTATTGCATGGTGTGGACACTCTCTTAAGAGTTCTTCAAATCATTCCCTTGCTTCATAAATAGATTCCCCTTTAAACCGATTAGTAGGCCTCTATTTAGTAGGCCTGCGCCAACGACGTTCAGGCTGGCGCCGTCGGCGATGATTATTTCTTCAAAAATGCCATTTTGACNGAAATCGGTCTTGCACCAACATTGCTGTCGTCGGTGCCAGTGGCCTGTGAATTAATTCATTGCTCTATGTCAAATGGCACTATCAGCGCTGCTCCTAGTGCCATCGGCACTGAGGAAGTTCTGACCTATATTTTGTAGGCCTGCGCCAACGACGTTCAGGCTGGCGCCGTCGGCGATGATTATTTCTTCAAAAATGCCATTTTGACTCAAAATTCCATCCTTTTCTCTTTCTTTTTGCTTCAAGTCCTAAAAACCAACAACCTATAATAAAACATGAAAAATACCTTCGTTTAAAGCACAATATCACAAAAAATGAGTATAAATATAGGTCTAAAAATGCATATATTTTTGTCCATCAAAATCCCCCAAACTCAAATGTTACTTGTCCTCAGGTAACTCCTTTACTACATAAAAATATGACTCATGGCAAAGAATTTAACTTCTTGATTTCAATACTTTGTTCCACTAAATACAGTAGCATAACTTAAGAANGTTCTGTCTTACTGAGGAGGAAACAATTGCCCATCTATTTTTTGCTTGCCGCTGGGTGCAGGAAGTTTGGTCTATTGTGATTGGAAAATTGAAAGTCCCAACTTTGAATCTATCATGGGAGGTATTATATAATTGTTGGTCAGAGTGGAGGGGGATCAATCTACAAGACATCCCCAACATTGTGTCTTGGTTTGTTTGGATGGCTAGAAACCATTTGAAGTATGAAACCTCTCTTATTAAGCTAATTAAGGTGGGTCTAAACTGTATTGCCTTATACAAAAACTAATTAAATTTAAAGGTTTTGAAGCTGTGTTGGAGTTGAGCCCATCTTCTATTCCTACCATTACCAAAGTTTTGAAAGTTTGCTGGTCTCTACCAAAGTATGGATGGATAAAAGTTAATACTGATGGTAGCTATAAATCTCAGTCTGCTGGTATTGGTGGAGTCTTTAGGAGTCATGAGGGGAAGTGCATCTTGTTCTTCCAATCTCTTGTTAATGCTTTGGATCCACTTGAAGTTGAATGTCAGGCTGTTTTTTGGGCCCCTTAACTTAGCCAGATCTTGCCACTTCAACCAACTATGGGCTAAATCTGACTCTTTGACGCTTATTAACATTATCAAGGGCTCCTATAACACCCCTTGGAACTTAATAAGCTGGATTTCTGGGATTCATCAATTACTGAAGAACTACACTATAAAGTTCTCCCATGTCCACAGAGAAGGTAATAGACCCTCCAATTGGCTAGCTAGAAGGGGTCTCTATACGGAAGAATCTATGGTGAGCAGAAGGATCCCTCCCCCACTGGATTTCCTCTTATCCAGTGATTTGTTACCTCTTCCTTATATTAGATAGCTCCTTTT
>JXCR01134338.1:54539-102682 GCA_002079205.1 Phalaenopsis hybrid cultivar
AGATATCTAGGACTCCATTAGAGCCTTATATTACTTGAGCGATACGTATACTTGCGTTGATAANTTGTTATAAAATTAATGTGGTAGTTAAAATTTTCATGTGTAGTATAATGGATGTTGAGTAGTATTTTGTGAATTGTAATGTAATGTGATTTTTATTTTTGCATTTTAATTATAATTGTCTTTTGTTTAGTATTGTGGATGTGTTAGTAAAAAATTATGTTTGTTTAATGTTTTAGTTTTGTATTTATTTCAAAATTTCATTACCCAGCAATTTCTCTAATGATTTATATGTGTAGAAAGCTTCTAATGTTACAGACGAAGTGAAGTAGAAATTTTGAGAAGGTCTGTCAAAAATTTCAGAATGATGAAAATGCCTAAAATGCTGAGGTATGATTTATATTTAGAGTTTTTCTTTCCCATCTGAATTATTTTATATTGAAAAATTTAAGTTTGGGGGAAGGAAGAAAAAGATTAACTATTAGATGTCATCTATTTCAATATTTTAAAAAATTAATAATATGATTTTATGTAGTGAATTTAATTCAGGTAACTATATTTTATAGTTTTTTAAATATTATGGTAGATTTAAAGAAATATTTTTGTAATGAAAATTAATTTTGTAACTTAAGATATTTAGTATAAGAGAATAAAATTATAGTTAACTAATTTAAAGTAAAGGAAACTATATTTTGAAGTATTAAGAATCTGGAAATTCATTTGAGAAGAAAAGATCGGGGCTCAATAAAGTAAAAGCTATGAAATATTTATAAGGTAAGGAAATACTTTAAGTTTTAAATTTAAGGAAAGAAAGGTGATGTTCAAAATCATTAAAGGTTATCCAGATATAGTAATCCTCACTTGAAAAAGAAATAAGGAATTGAAAACAATCCCTGAAAAGAAAAGAAAAATATATAGGATTGAAAGCAATCCAAATGAAAAAGAAAAAAAGAAAAAAATATATATATGAAAGTGAGGAGAAGCTTGAGGATATGCCTAATAAAAAATTGGCTTCACTGGACCTACCTAAGGGGAAAACCTAAATACATTCATGAACTTTTATTTATGAAGTAGATCTTTTAGTAGTAGTGTTCCCATGAAGTTCCAATCATTTGAATAATCTAAGTAACTTAATATTGCAACATATAGTCATTCTTGAAATGAATAGAAAACTAGAACTCTTAAACTTGTGACTTAATATTGCAACGTATAGTCATTCTTGAAATGAATAGAAGACTAGAACTCTTAAACTTGTTTAATATTGCAACATATAGTCATTCTTGAAATAAATAGAAGACTAGAACTCTTAAACTTGATGACTTAATATTGCAACATATAGTCATTCTTGAAATGTTAGAAAAGTAGAACTCTTAAACTTGATGACTAGATAATCTTGTGGCTATAGAGTTAATTTTATTACTTGAATAATTACTTGAATCTCTGAAAATCTCACTATGATTTTAAATCAAAGAAAAGAAAACTAGAACTCTTAAACTTGATGACTATATAATCTTGTGGCTACAGAGTTAATTCAATTACTTGTTTTTTCTCTGAAAATCTCACTATGATATGTACCTATAGAGTTAATTTAATTACTTGAATTTTTTCTAAAAATCTCACTATGGTATTTACTAAATAAGACTTATATAATTACTTGAATTTTTTCTAAAAATCTCACTATGATATTTATCTGAATCAAACCTATAGTATTTCTGAATTGAAACTTTACTACAATAGATCATAACTTTTATATAGTACTAAAATTACTTGAGGACAAGTAATAGTTAAGTTTGGGGAATTTTGATCAAAGGAAAATATGTTGAGATTTTCATACCTATTTTATACTATTTTTGATGATATTGCACTTTAAAAAAGATATTTTTAATGTTTTGTTGCAGGAATGATGAATTAGGGTCATTGGAGCAAAAAGATGCAAAAAGGAGCAACTAAAAATATAACCAAAATGTGAAGATTTGAACTAGGGTGCCGTTGGCGAGCCCAACGGCGCCGACGGCAGACTTTTCCCAAGACTCCAGAATTAATTCACTTAGAAGGCCCACCGACGACGCCCTCTAGCCCGCCGATGGCAAGCTCGGCAGTTATGTCCAACTATGCATTAGATGAGGACGAATTTTGGAGGGGTGCTTAGGTAGCTCTTGGGAAAACTCATCCACATCTTTAAAGAGAAGACTTTGGCCGATAATAGAGAGGGGGAGGCTAAAAATTGAAGTGTGGAAAAAGTGTAGAGAGTCTAAGTTGTGAGGAATTCTTTGAGAGATTATAAGAGTGGAGGGAAAGTGAGAGTTTTCTTCCTCCTTGTCGCTTCGAAGAGGAGTTTTATGTGCTGTAAAGAAAGGAAGAGATTTAGAGAAACTTTGAGGAGTTTGCTTGCAAAGAAATTAGAGATAAGTTTATTTACTGTTCTAGTTTGTATGACTTTGATTTTATATATGAATTCTAAGTTTTTTTGTGTTTTCCTCATGATATCTGAGTAGTTTTCTCTGTCTTTGTCCTTGTCGTGAGATTTGTGAAATGATGATTTGAATTGGTTGAGCCACAAAAATGTTAAAGAAATTATGATGATCTTTTCACTTTGATCTTAATTTATTTTCAATCTAGCCAAATAATTTGTTAAAATATGTTGAATTTTACAACTAAAGTGAAGATTACATCCAAGATTCAGAGAGGTCAAAGCCCTTGGAAGTTAGGAAATAAAATTATCGGGCATAGAATTGGAAATTTTAGAGTGACAGACTAAAATCCCCAATTCAGTCCTATCGTTTGGGTGTTGAAGTGTAGATGTTAGCCCTCATGAGAGACTAAAATCCCCAATTTGGTCCTATCGTTTGGGTGCTGAAGTGTAGATGTTAGCCCTCAGATAAGGGGAACATGGGAGCTCCAAAGTGAGAGCCGGTATCCTCCCAGCCTAGCCACAAATTCAGATGAACGTGGGAGCTACGAAGTGAGAGCCGACATCCTCCCAGCCTAGCTGCAGATTCAGTAAACAAGCGTAGGATTAGTCAATGTTCTTTATGCCTCGACCAAAGGGTAAAGAATAGGTTTGCTCCTATTTGACACAATACAATTTGAACTGATTCACTTTATCCATTAACTATAATTTCTTGACAAGGAGAAGGATGCTTTCTTATATATTGAATATCGCATTAGAACCTTCATTAGTATTATTAGTTATTTAATAGTTATTAAAATTACTTATTTATTTCAATTGCTTATTAGTGACAGATAAGTAAATTGAATTCCATTGTTGTGATTAAAGTATTGCTTTTCTAAATCTTAGTTCGTAGTTCTAATATTACTCCCTGTGTGATCGATATCTAGGTCTCCATTAGAGCCTTATATTACTTGAGCGATATGTATACTTGCGTTGATAAGTGTGACTTTACACTCTATTAGAGCCCTATATTACTTGAGTGATACGTATACTTGCGTTGATAAGTGTGACTTTACAATTATTGAATATTTTTATACATACATCTTTATCGACTCTATAACTGCTATTAAGTTTTTGGTGCAGTTGCTGAATTATATACATACATCTTTATCGTATACTTGCATTGATAAGTGTGACTTTACCATTATTGAATATTTTATATATACATCTTTATCCGTATACTTGCATTGATAAGTGTGACTTTACCATTATTGAATATTTTATATATACATCTTTATCGAATCTATAATTGTTATTAAGTTTTTGGTGCAGTTGCTGAGGAATTAAATCTTTTAGCAGCACGTATACTTGCATTGATAAGTGTGACTTTACCATTATTGAATATTTTATATATACATCTTTATCGAATCTATAAAGTGCAGTTGCTGAGGAATTAAATCTTTTAGCAGCAGTATTAAATACTTATATTTTTTAGCATATATAAAGTCGCTGTCAGTTGGTAGTTTGGGTGGAAATGAAACTTATAAGGAAATTTAATTTAAAGATCTGTTTGTATTAGGAGTTCCTAGGTGACAGATAGTTGCTCAAAATTGTTAGAATACTAAGCGTATCTATACAATGGGATGAGTGGTAGGTAGATCTATGTTTCTTGTTGGCACAAAATTTTATAAAATCCTTTTACTGCTTATGTCATTATTTTCATTTATTTTTCCTTTGCTATGATTTGGATAAATGTTTTTGATGGCATGTTAGAATTTTTTTATTATTAATGTTTTTGAAGGCATGATTTGGTATTCGCTTGAACTATTCAGATAAATATTTTTGAAGGCATTGCGATTTTGGCTTGGTTTAATGTTAAAATCCATTGAAATTGCATTAAGACCCGGGAGGGCAGTGTAATTCTTAACTGAGTAGATCCACATTTCACTTTAAAAAGAGCCATGACGATCATCAAAGGGGGAGTGCAAATAGATAGAGAGATGAGATTTGATGGGTGTGAAATTGATGTTTCTAAGGTCACAGGCTAGATTCTCTTATCAATTTGGTCTAGAGTTGGAACTAAGGGTTACTGGTAGGTGATCCCGACTTTCTATATAGAAATAAAATGCGATGTATGTTATCAAATGCTTAATTTCCTTAATAGTGATTCGTACTTTACAACAAAGCCAACAACTTGATTCAAAGCAAAAGCTAGGTAAATTTTCAACTATGAAGCAAAGAAGAATACAATTATAATATTTAAATATGAGATACTACACAAGTATACGTATCGTTATCAAGTAACATAGGACTTTTTGATTAAGCCTCAAATATTGAATCCATAAAAAAACTTGTAATATGCATTTTAGAAAGCTAGAAAGTTTAGATGATAAAAATCTACTTAGAAAAATATTCTTACTTAAACTTAAGATATTATAATAGGAATAAAATTTGATTCTTTTTGCAATTTTTGGTTTATGAAAATAAAGTAAAAAACTAATTAACTTAACTAAATACTTGCAAGATGAAGGTAATACAAGTAAAATATCTTTTTCCTTATCATGAATAAACAATAAGTATAGAAATTCTGTTGTGGAAGTATGTTAAATGTGCTGTGCCAAATAGAAACAATAATATTTTTTATCCTTACTAGAGATGCTATAAAGAACATTGGCTAATCTATAGTTTGAATAGTCTTGAAGACCGGTTAGGTAGGGAAGATACTAGCTCTCACTCTAGAGTTCCCTCTTCTCCCTCCACATAGGGGCTAACATCTCTTATCAAAACCTAAAACTATCAATCAAATTGAGGGCTTTAGCCTATTACTCTAATGTCCTTTAATTCTAGACCCTTGGAAAATTTATTTCCATATTTATTTACAATCAAACCCATGAACTACATTCTCATTCATGAAATCAATATGTGATTCTAACCATTTGTTTACTGAGACAATACCATCTCGGATCTTACATGTTCTCACAACAGGTATTAACACTTAATTGGCCAAATAAAGGAGTAAATGAAGTAAAAGGTTTCAAATCATCACAAATTCTTCCAACATTGAAGTATAGTAGTTTACACAACTTCCTTTAAATACTTAATTACTTATCATTTTAAAGAAAAAGATAAGGAAAACTACTCATAATCCATGGAGAAAATGAAACCACACATGAGTTTAAAAGTAGAAATCTTGTACCCAAACAAGAGATCTAAATTAAAACCAAATGTAGCCACAAAGATAAACACTTATCTCAAATCCTCTCCACCAAATGTCTTGAAGTTCTTTTGAATTCTCTTCCTTCACTCACAATACAAAATAACAAACAAAATAAAAAGAAAAGTGGCCGGTAGTGGTGGTTACTAAGATGAATGGTGTCTATGGATGTCTAATGGCTGGCCCCCTCCTTTGATGATCCAAGTCTTCTATATTAAAAATCCAAAAGGTGTCTTGGTGTCTCTTCAAAATGTGTCTCCATTCAATGAATCTTTTAGAAGTTCCTCCTTTCAAAGCCAATTGAATGATTTTTCGTGCCCATGGATTATTTCCCCTATTTTTACCAAGGATTGCTTCAAACACCTCTTCAAAAAGTTGTCTAAATTCAATGAATCATCAAATAACTACTTCTGGTGCTTAAGCGTAGGGTGTCAGGTCCTTAGGCGCGACTCTCTAGCACTTATGCGCCAGTGCTGGGCACTCAGGCTCCCTTGTTCATTTTTGCACCTTCGTCATTTTTGCTCAAAATTTGATCTTTTTTCACTCCTTTTAGTACTTTTCAACCATTTGACTGTACCTGAAAGAAAAAACACAAAAATACCTTTCATTAAAGCGTAATATATCAAAAATAGGTATAAAAATGTGTATCAAAATCCCTCAAACATAAAATGTTACTTGTCCTCAAGTGACCTTTCAATCCTTTAAAAATTAAATAAGTAGATGATGCATATGAGTTTCTTTAGGAGTTACTAAAATTTTGATGTAGAAATATAGTAGTTCAATTTAGAAAAATTATTAGTAAATGAAACTAACTTAAAGTTTAGAAATTTTTAATGTTAAGAAATATGAAAATATGAGTTTCTATCTAATTCGAAAGTATATGTAGATTTTGCAAATATAGAGTTTAGTCATTTTATCTTCTCCACTTAAAAACTTTTATCAAGCATCATTTTTCTTACCATATTATATCTTTAAGCTTAAGAGTTTCTCAAGTCTTCTACTTTAGAAAGATCAGACGTGGAACCAATTTTTTATTAGACACTAATACTCAAGCTTCTCCTCGCTTTTTCAAATTTTCTTTTCTTTTTCTTTTTTTTTTCATTTTTTTTCTTTTTCATTTTTTTTCTTTTTTTACAGGCAAGAATTACTATATCTGGATAGACCTTTAATGATTTTGAATTCCACTCTTTCTTTCCTAAAGCAAAGAGTTGATATATTTTCTTTACTTAAAAACATAATAATAATTTTTGAAAATTAGTTTCAATTAAAGAAATTTAAGTTTTTGAAAGTAAAAGTCTAAATCTTCAAAAAATTTTCAAAAATACAATTTTTCCTATTAATAATAGTTACACTAAATTTAGCATTTTCCACACTAAAAAGTTTTTAACTTTAAGTTTTTCTTCATTACTATAAATTTTAACTAAATTCTTTAACTCATTTCTATATTCAAAATTTTATTTCCCTAATATAATTTCATATAAATAATCATTTTTCTTCAAATCAAAATCAAATTTATTTGAAATACATTTTAGAACAAATAAATTTCATGTTTTTAGAAAATTTTTCATCCCCCCCCCCCAAACTTGAATTTTTAATAGAATAAACATTTTAGCATCTCATATAAAAATTGGTAGGAATGTAAACTAAAAATAACATGCTAGCAGGAATTTCTATATTGTAAATATGTAAGTATAAAACTTAAAAAGAGGAGTAAAAATGAAATTGATCAAATTTTAATTTACTTAACATGGTGAGATTCATTGTACTTCTATGTAGTGGAGTATAACATAAAAGCAAAAAAACACTAAAAGCAAACAAACACATTATCAAACATACATGAATGCAACATAAAGAAAAATATCTGATAGAAAATTGAAAATTTTAAACATGCAGCTTTTAAGTAAAAAGTTAGGTATATTTTAAACCTTCATAAAATCTAGAATTAAGTTCAATACAAATGAACTAACTACAATAAACAACACAATTAACACAATTACTACCATACATTTTTAATAACTACTCACAAAAACACAAACATATCACAGTAGTGCATACTAAACAAAGCACAACGAAAACTAATAGCCGCAATTATAATAACTAAAAACATAACAAAAAGTATAGAGTAACCGCACAATCCACAATTCATAACAACACATAAACTAAAGTTATAACAAAACTATAGATCTAAGCTAATCATCCTCATCCTCTGCATCACTCTCATCACTATGCAAAGTAGCTGTAGGCTCATTTGGTGGATGACTTGTGTATTGAGGAAATATAACATCCTGATTAACTCTCATGAGGTTTTCCATAGCTAAGTTGTATTCTCCCTCATAATCACTATGTCTCTTCATGTATCCATCCATATGCTCTACAAAATTTTATAAATTTGATACCTTATCCGCAGTGTAGTTGATACTATCTAAAATCCTCTATAATAGCTATGATTGAGAACCAAATCCAGAAGTGTGACCTTGAGATGTAGAAGCACGTGAAGTAGAAGCTCGCAATGTTGAAGTAGTAAAACTACTAAAAAAATCTTCCTCTCTTGACAAAATGGAATGATGTGAATAGGATTTCACATTCACACTGGTAATGGGCTTAAGAGGACGCAAGATCTCCTCCCAACTATCAAATCTAACTCCAGCTTGCTCGCATAAAGAAAAGATCAAGGATGAAAATCCCAAACCTACAGTAGAAGCAGCGACGACATAAATGGTAATAACACTATGAATTAAATGTCCAATGTAGATGGGCTTGAACTGTTGGATACAATAGTTCAAAGTTGCTCGATCACGAGTTACTTCACTAAGATGATTTGTAGGTAGCAGACGAGCAGAAATGAAAAAAATGTCATGCCTTCGTAGTGACATCCAACTTCGAAGTGGAAAAGTTAACTTTCCTTTCATTTGTAATTTTCCAAAGTCCTCTTCCAGCAATCAAAGATGAAATAATCTCGTCTAGCTCCTCCTTAGTAGGACTATAATTCAAATAAAAATAGAAAGTGCTCAAGAGAAATTGATAAAATTGGTTTATTACTTCAGGTGAAAAAGGTACTGTCTTTCCCCTTACCATAACTAATTCTTCTTCAGCTTCGGGGAGATTATCATAAGACTCTTGCACAATGGAAATCACTGCAACAATAGAAATACAACAGAATCACTCCCACTGGCGGCAAACAATCAGATCTCCCACAGCTCCTCCCAAACATATAAAACACATCACAGAAATCAACTTTCTAGATTGTAGTGCATAATTGTATCAATCCTGAGCTCTTGAACTGACAAACTTGCTTCAATAAAATTAACCCTTTCCTTTGCTCCTCTTCATTATTGGTGCCATTTCTAAAAAAATATATGAAATTCACAATAAATTCCAAATTCAGCTCTAAATCGCTAAACTTAACTCCTAAAAGCTTAAACTACCAAATCCATGTATTTTCCATAGATTTTTCTCAAATTTTCACCATGAATAGTGATTTTTCAGGTAGCTCATGAATGTGCACAAAATACATGGTGAGAATAAAGAATTTTTACATAGAAGTGAAGCTCTTACCTCAAAGATATTAAATCTACCAATTTGTTCTCCAAACGACCATGAAATCTCCAAAAAAGGGCATGCCCTAGCTTTAAAATCACAAAAATCTGAGGAAGAAGACGACGTTGAGTGAAAATAATGGAGTTTTTTTTTATTGATTTGCATTTAAAACCATTCGCAAACCGGTTGACATGAACCGGTTCTTAAGCAAAAATAGTTCGGTGCTTAGGCGCCCGTCTCTCGGTTTATGCTGCTCTTAAGCACGAGGTCTTGGCGCTTAGGCGCCAGTGAAAAAATTTTGATTTTTATGATTTAAGTGAAATGCACTCCTAGCCTAAGTCAACAAACCCTACATGGTCTCATAACTCATTAAAAACTATTTTCTTCCCTTTCAATTCTCCTCTTACTCAAGATTCACCAATCTTAACTAATTCAATTCAATGCAAAATAAAAAAAAATTCTACAAACACTTATATTCATTTACAAACAGTTACAAACATTTTTAAATACATAAATTCTTAATCCAGATAGTCTTGGATGAGAAAATTCCTAAACACAATTACTAGACAATCATAACATTAAGAACATACTAAACACACTTAACATTAAACAACAAACTCTAAACACAAACATTAAACAACAAACTTAGTTCCATTCTCCAGTTGGTGGAACGAATCCGGGCCTATCATTAGTTTCTCTTTCAGCATTTGGAATGTAAAATTGAAAGAATGGACGATGGTTAACAACTCTGGTTGAATCTTCTAAAAAGCACTTGTTCTTCAAATACATAGCCTTGTCCGCTTCTTCTATAAAAATGGTATGGATAAACTGCATCTTAAGTTTCCATCCTATATGATCCAGATGTGTGTTAACTTCCATCACTTTTACTTCAATTGAAGCCACGTCAGCCTCAATTTTAGTGATTTTCTCTGCTATTCCTTCGATAGTAACAATGAGGAAACCGTTGTATAACTCTTGCCCACTCTGACTAACAAACTTTTTTCTCATTGCATCCTCCTTCTTTAAATCACTCTCCCAAGATGACATTTTTCCAAAACTCTCATCTTTTCACTTAGAATTTATGGTTAAATGGAAGTGTGGTGAGACTTCTCCCCATACCCTTCTATTTATAGGCTCTAAGCTCTTCCTATAACTCCTAGGTACGTCTTAGAACTATCTCCCACATTAAAGCTAACCAAATCTTGGTTAAAACTTTTAGAAACTAAAATTCACACATGTTTTTTAACAGTCGCACTTAAGCGTCAGATATTGCACTTAAGCGCCAGTGCTCAATTTAGCACAGGTCAACTTAACATCCAAATACATGTTTTAACATGTCTAAGTCATCTTTTAAGGTTTTAGAATAATCACTAAATCATTATATATTTAGAATAATAATATAATTTTCTAAATTACACACAACAACATAAAAATAAAAACAAACACATAGATAACTATGGGTTGCCTCCCACAGAGTGCTTGGTTTAACTTCATCAGCCCAACATAACCAGTTCTTAATCTAGTTGACCCAACATCATAAAATCATTTAATTTAAGTTGGTTGCCTAAAAAGTATGATTTCAGCCTGTGACCATTCACTTTGAATATTTTATCAATTTTTTGATCTTTGATAACTGCAGCTCCATAAGGATAAACTTTCATCACAACAAATGGGCCCATCCACTTGGACTTAAGTTTTCCTAGAAATAATCTTAACCTTGCATTATAAAGCAAAACTTGTTGCCCTGGCTGAAAGTTCTTAGTCAAAATCCTTTGATCATGCCAAATTTTTATCTTTTCTTTGTAAATCTTAGCACTTCAAGCTCACTTAATTGCAATAATCTTTTCTCACCAGCATCCTTTAAATTGTAATTAATTTCCTTAATATCCCAATATGCTTTATGCTTAAGTTTAACTCGTAAGTGACACACTTTCCCAAATATTAACATGTATGGGAACATTCTTATAAGAGTTCTGTGTGTAGTCCTATAAGGCCACAAAATATAGTCAAGTTTGACTGACCAATCCATTTTGGTTGGATTTACAGATTTTTTCAATATTATTTTAATTTCACGATTGTATAATTCAACCAAACCACTTTCCTGAGGATGATTAGCAGTAACAATTCTATGGTTTTCATGATATTTCTTTAATAACTTCTCCATTATTGCATTTTTGAAATGACCTCCCAATAGTTATGATTAATCTCAGCATCCCAAATCTAAAAAATATGTTCATTCTTAATAACTTTGCAACATTTTGAGCATCACATCGTGGTAAAACAACAACTTCTATTCATTTGGATACATAGTCTACTGCATATAATATATATAAATTCCATAAAAATAGTATAAATGGTCAAATGAAATAAAATTCCCAAACATCAAATATCCCAACTTCTAACACATAATTGAGGGGCATCTCATTCCTCCTAAAAATATTTTCTACTCGTTAACATCAATCATAAGTTTTGATATAAGCATTAAAATCTCTAAAGATTGTAGGTCAATAAAATCCAGATTGTAAATTTTTGTATGTTATTTTATCAACACCAAAATGTCCCCGAAAATCAGAATTATGACAGTTTAGGATAATTTCGTAAGTTTCTTATAAAGGTACATATCTTCAAATAATTGATTATTTCCTTGTTTATATAAAAAATGGGTCATCCCAAAAATAAGTCTTAGCTTCAGATAAAAATTTCCTCTTTTGTTGGTATGTCCTTCCATAGGGTATAATGTCACAAACAATGAAGTTAACAATGTCTGCATACAATGGAACACACCTCTCATTAACATTGAACAATTCTTCATTTAGAAAATGTTCATTAATTTTCTTTTCAAAACTAAGTATTTTTTCTAATTCAATTCTGGATAGATGATCAGCAATTTGATTCTCAGCTCCCTTTCTATCTACTATCTCGAAGTTAAATTCTTGCAAAAAAAGAATCTATCTTATAAGTTTTGGTTTTGCATCCTTTTTTTCAGTAAATACTTAATAGCAGAATGATCTGTATGCATAGTACATTTATTTCCAATTAAGTATGATCTAAATTTATCAAAATCATATATTACTGCTAATATCTCTTTCTCAGTTGTGGTATAATTAGTTTGAGCTTCATTAAGAGTTCTACTAGCATAGTAGATAACCTTGAAAATCTTATCATGCATTTGTCCTAAAACAGCTCCAATAGCATAATCACTAGCATCACACATCAATTCAAAAGGTTTTCCCAATCTGGTGAAACTATAATTGGTGCAGTGACTAGTTTTTCTTTTAATAAGTCAAAAGCTTTTAGGCACTCTTTATCAAAATTAAAAATTGCAATTTTTTTAAGTAAATGGTATAGAGACCTAGAAATTTTTGAAAAGTACTTAATATATCCCCTGTAGAATCCATCACATCCTTAAGAACTCCTAATTTCTTCACACTTGATGGGTAAGGTAAATTAGTGATCACTTGAATTTTTGCAGGGTCAACTTCCATACCATTTTTTGAAATTTGATGTCCCAAAACTATTCCTCCTACTACCATAAATTAAAATTTTTCCTAATTAAAGTCTAAATTTGTTTCTTCACAGCACTTAAGAACTTTTGATAAATGTTCTAAACATGATTCAAATGAAGTTTCAAACACTGAAAAACCATCCATAAAAACTTCGATCCCTTTTTTAATTAAATCACAAAAAATAACCATCATACATCTTTGAAAATTAGCAGGTGCATTATGTAAACTAAATGACATTCTTCTAAAAGAAAATGTACCCTAAAGACTGGTAAAAATTGTTTTTTCTTGATCCTCAGGAGCTATTTTTATTTGGTGATAACCAGTATATCTATCCAGAAAATAAAAGTATTATGCCCAGCTAGTCTATCCGGCATTTGATCTATGAGGGTGGTGGAAAATGATCTTTCCTAGTGGCGAGATTTAATTTTCTATAATCAATGCATATTCGCCATCCTGTGACTTACTTTGTTGGTATTAAGTTGTTATGTTCATTTAAAGTCACATTCACTCTTGCTTTCTTAGCAACGCAGTGAATCAGACTAACCCATGCACTATTTGAAATAGGTAGATAATTTTTGCATCTAACCACTTTAGAATTTCTTTCTTAACAAATTCTTTCATAATAAGATTTAATCTCCTTTGAGGATCAACTCTGGGTTTACAGTTCTTTTCCATATGAATTCTATGTATACAAATTGAAGGACTGATTCCTTTTATATCAAAAATTGTCAATCCAAAAGATTTCTTGTAACTCTTTAGAAGTTTCATCAAACTCTCTTCTTCTTTTGTAGTTAATTTTGAGGAAATTATAACAAGTAATATAGAGGAATCAGCTATAAAAGAACACTTCAAATGTTCAGGAAGTAACTTCAACTCAAGCTCAGGAGGTTTTTCAATTGATGGAAAAAAAGATTTATCTTTTTCTGTCGTGTCCAAAACTTTAAAAATTTATCTAACTTAATTTAAATTTTCCTTATATTAATCTTCATCCTCTTCTTGCTTGTGTTACCACTCTTTCATTTCAGATTTCTCTTCTTGGATTGTTTTTAACTTGCATTCACTTAAATATCTTATCACATTCATTCTATAACATTCATCATCTTTACCTTTTGCAAGGCATTTTATTGATTTGGAAATATTAAATGTAATTGTTTGATCATTAATGCACATAGCTAATTCTACTTTCTGCACATCTATTATTGCTCTTCCTGTGGCTAGGAAAGGTCTCCCCAAAATGATAGGTATCTCCTTATCTTCCTCCATATCAAGTACGATGAAATCAAAAGGAAAGATAAATTGATTCACTTTCACTAGGTCATCTTTTATAACTCCTTTAGAATAGGTTATTGAACGATCTGCTAACTGCAAAGTTACAGTAGTAGGGGTTGTTTCTCCTAATCCTAATCTTGTAAATATTGATAATGGCATAAGATTGATGCTTGCACCTAAATCTCATAAAGCTTTCTCATAAAATATGTCTCCTATTGCACATGCAATTGTAAAGCTACTGGGATCTTTAAGCTTTCCAAGAAGCTTTTTCTGAATTATGGCACTGCACTCCTCACTAAGTGCAACTGTTTCATCATCTTTGAACTTCCTTTTCCTATTAATAATATCTTTCATAAACTTCACATAACTTGGTATTTGTTCTAGAGCTTCAGGAAATGGAATATTAATTATAAGCTTCTTAAAAATTTTTAGAAATTTAGAAAAATGCTTATCCAACTTTTGTTGTCGGAGCCTATGAGGAAATGGAGGTGGTGGTTTTTCCAACTTAACTTTAAGTGGAGAATTAGGTCTCTCTAAACCTTTTGGAGTGTCATCTTTTGGTTCTTCAATCTCTTCTCTCTCTACTTCAGTCTCTTCTTGAACTATACCTCCCAATTTTCTTCCGCTTCTAAGTTGAACGGCTTTTACTTTCTCTTTATTCTGGTATTTTGGATTTACATGAGTATTACTAGGAAGTGTTCCTTGGAATCTATTACTTAATGAATTTGCTATTTGTCTCAACTGATTCTCAATATTTCTAATTGTATCTCCTTGAGTTTGTAATTGATTTCCCATT
The DNA here is from genome assembly GCA_002079205.1 of Phalaenopsis hybrid cultivar. Lineage (NCBI taxonomy): Eukaryota > Viridiplantae > Streptophyta > Magnoliopsida > Asparagales > Orchidaceae > Phalaenopsis > Phalaenopsis hybrid cultivar. The sequence continues at coordinate 69,254 of JXCR01134338.1, forward strand.
TGTAAAACCACTTCTTCTATAGACAACATCTTTTCCTTAAAATTGTGGATTACTGTTAAAATCAGGAGGATAAGTAGGTCTATAATTACTATTTCCTTAATTGTTCAAGTTTCCCAATGGGTTTACTTGGTTATTCACCCATTGCTGATTATTACCACCCGAAGTATTATTCGAGTTAAAGTTAGGATGGTTCTTCCAACCTGGGTTATAATAGTTTGAATATAGGTTATTCTGCTTTTTTTATGGCATTTAAAGTTTCTAATGATGCTTTAGAATCTACCATTTGGCCTAATGAATTCTCTTCAGTCATGGAAATTGGTTGAGAAAAATGTTTTTGAAATTGGTCCAACTTCCTTGAAATTGCAGTAACTTGATTTGCTAACATGGAAAAAGCATTAGTTTCATTAACATTGGCTACTTTCTTAAGATTTACCCTTTCAGAAGACCATTAAAAATTATTTGTATCCATCTCTTCAATTAAAGCATAAGCGTCATTAAATGGTTTTGACATCAATGAACCACCAGCAACGAAATTGATAATAGATCTAAGAGATCCACCTAATCAATTATAAAAATTTTGAATTATTCATTGAAGGTTTTGGTACCTATAATTAAAATTGGGCTTGTAGTGTAAAAAAGGTGTTAATCATCAATCATATTACCTTCTAAATCCAGTCAAATGAGTTTGAATGTCAAACCTAGGTCACTATCAAGCCTTGAGCAATCATAACAGGTGAAATGGTAACTAGCAAAATTTTGATTTAAATGACATGCATTCTTTTTGAAAGATCACATTGTCATCAATTATGGACTTAAAATTAATACTATCTTTCTAACTCAAACCCATCACTTGAGAATTGTTTAATTTTTTATTAACTTCCAAGTCATGATAATTAAGGAAATTACAATTTTGTTCTTATTATAGTAAAGGTGGCAAGTGAGTTCCTACCTTTTAATCCCATTGTATTTCAATCATCCAAATATGTTCATTAGGATCAAAATCACCCATTTTCCCTTTGTTAATCCTAAATTTTGATTAAACCACCAAAATCTATAGTTACCCCTTTGCCTTTGAGGTTCCTCACCTCATAACTCATTAATCAAAATTTAAATGACTTTGAGAATTTTTAGAGTGTCCAATCCATGGATCAATTAAAACATCAGAGGAGAAAATGTGGATTTTTAAAATTTAATTTAATTTAAATAATTATTTAAATTTAGAAAATAGCATTTTTAAAATGACTTACTTAACTATCCAAAATAAAGTTTTTTATTCATGAGAAAATTATTAGAGGTACCCGTAGGTTAGTGAAACACTTAGACAAAATTCCATGACTTTTTGGAATTAAATCTCTATCATTATTATTTAATTATGTATCAATTTTATGATTTAATTAAATGTAAAGTAATGTTTTAATTACCAAAATTATCTTTATTTTTTTATTAAACCTCTCTAGTTCAGAGAACTCAAAGAAATAAATTTTGTATTTTTATGATTTTTAAATTTCTTTATTATGATTATTTTAATGCGAAAATAAGAAAAATTCAATTTTAAGCTCTTAAAATTTTATTTTTAACTTAGAAAAAAAAAAGAAAAATATGCTAGTGAGTTTTAAGTGATTAGGGAACAATTAGACACATTTTGAAGTATTTTGGTATTTTTGGGATTATTAATTATTTTTACCTAATTTAAACTCAATATAAAGCACAAAAATCAAGAATTTTCTCAAAAATAAATTTTATTTTTCCTAAATGCCCCTAATCACAAGGAACTCAGAAAAACACTCTTCATAATTTTCCTAGGTGTATTTAATTTAATATAATTATATTTGTACAAAAATATAAGGTTTCTTAGAAAATTAACTTTAGTGCTCAAACTTAGTCAAATAATTTTTAAATTTTTACTGTAGGTAAATATCATTTTTATACACAGTGTGGAATTGATTTTACCAATTTTTATTAGTATTTAATTTACATAAACTAAAGCAAGATATATGCATTTATTTAACTATAGAAATGTATAGAATAATTCAAATCATCATGATATTTTTCCTAAGCTTCTCTGATCATAGAAAACCTACTAAAATGATTCCCAAAATTTTTCAAGTGGTATTTTAATTTATATAATTAAAATAAGTCCAAATGGCCATCCTAGCTTGAAAATTAAGATTAGAAGCATAGAGAATTCCTCTGACCTTAGAAAATTTAGAGGACATCACCTCTGTCATAAGAAATGAACCCTAAAAGTTTCAAGTCAGGTGAGCAATGTTTGGTCAAAAAGAATTAAAATACTCCAGAGAGTATTTAATTCATTAAAAATCAGAGAGTCCAGAAATAATTTTTATTTTTAGTCCACATTATTCTCCATTGTTTATTGAGCAAAAGTGTTTTTTTTATTTTTTTTAATGATTTTTTCTAGAGAAATATATGGAATTTTGAAGTTTAGGCATTTAAGTAAGTCCAAAAAATTCATATTTTCCTACTTAAACAAGCAACATCACCTCAACATGCGATGCGTCGAACTTTACACACGGTGCTCCACTATTCAATGCTACCAACCACCTCAGCTACCACGAGGCCCACCTTTTCATTCAAAGAGGTGTTTTGACTTGATCTCCTCCATCCATTAAATAAACACGCCATTAGACGACTCTCCTTCATCGTCCCCAAGTGACCTAACCCGTGAGGCGTTCACACTAAAACCTTAAGATCTCGAGCTAGACTCAACCAAATCACGTGGGGTTTGTTGCTAAACCTTCATCTACTCAAGACACATCTATCCATATGGTTTTTACGCTATGAAATACAGTAAATACATATGGAGAATCAAAATAGGCTTGAATTAAGATTGAGGTTCAATACCTTTGGCTGAGAGGGAATGCCTCAATCAGATGGTTGTGGCAGCTTCAAATGGATCCAACAAACCTCCAGATGAAGTCTTAGGCCTTGGTGAATTTCCTAGGTATGAGTTTGATTAAGTAGATTTTAGGTGTTGGTCTAGAGCCATTTTAGAGGTTGTTTATGATATAGCTTTTGTGGGGAATCAACTCCTCTCACTATGGGGATGGTGTGTGTGCAGTTAATTAGAGTTTGGTGGACTGTGGAGGTGTGGAGAAATATTTCCTGGTTTTCTCTCAATTTTAAACTTAAAATTGAGCTCTCAAAGAGGAATCCTGAGGGGGAAAAAGGCGGGCTTCAGCATAAGAGTTCTTGGAGAGTGTCTGGAAGCAATTGGGCAGAGTCTCCCCAAGGAAATTGGCTTGCCTTATTTTTTAGACATGGGAGAGGGTTTTAAATGAAATGGCTTAAGGTGGCTACCATGGCCAATTAGTGGGTGCAAAATAGTGCTTATGTGGAGGGTTTAAAAGTGCCAAAGCCAATTGGAATTGACCAGCATGGATGGGTGAGTTTGGGTTTGGATGGAGGTATGGGGCTCTCGATTTTGGTGTTTTATGGCTACTAGTTTGGCTAACCAGAGGAGGGGAGGTGGTCAGGTAGCTAGGTGAGCCAGAAGGAGGTTTAATTATGCTTAACATTTAGTGGTATGACATGATGGCAAGTATTTCTTCGTTTAGGCCCAAAAAGGATAAGATCCCTTAAATCAAGGGACCATTGGTCCATGGCTTCCATACGGTGGGCTAGGTGGGTCTAGCTTGGTCAATATGATCCATTTGGTGGCTGTGGTGTCATTACTTTGGTCACTTTGGCATGACTCAGTAAATTTTGGTGCATGGGTTCAATTTGGGTTAAATTGTCTTGAAGTTGGGTTTGGGTTAGGCTAGCCATGAAATTGAGCCCAATTGATTGATCAATTTTGTGTGGATGATTCTCATGAGTGGTTTATAAAATATTTGGAGTGATGTTGAATTGATTTGACAAATTTGAAGGATTTTGGGGACTTTATCAATTTGAGTATGTTGGGTTAGACTTGGGTTTAGGTTGAGCTAAAGTTGGGTTAAGCCAAAATGGTCTAGGGGAATGTCATGAAGAGTTCTCAACATTAATTTGGTGACAATTTTAGGATTTGGGCATTCAATTTGGTGGAATTTGGGCACATGGCTAAATTTGGGCAAATTTGGGAATATTGGATTTGGGTTAAAATTGAGAGAAATTAAAGCTTGACCAAGGTCAATTGAGGGTTCAATTTTGTGTGTGGAGATGCTTTAAAGAGTTTATGATGCATAATTGGGGCAATTGAGTGGGATTTTGGTTTTAGGCCAAATTGGGGTTTTTGATTTGGGTTTGAAATTGGACTCAAATGTGTGTCAATTGGACTTAGATTTAGTTTAAATTGAGTTTGATTATGATGAATTTTAATTCATAATTGAAATTGGGGGAAAATCATGGTCAAATTGGTGGACAATTAGGGTGAATTTGGGGAAATTGAGCCTTTAAGGGCAATTTGGGGCTTTTGGTCAAAATAGGTCAAATTGATCAAATTGAGTGCAATGGAGTGTTTCAAATTGAATTTGGGGACATTTGAAGTGATTTTGAAGGTTTTGGGACAATTTGGGTCACCAAGGGTATTTTGGTAAGTTTGGCAAATTTGGGAAGTTTTGGGCAATTTAGGTTGTTCCAAATGGTTTGAGATGATTTTTGGACAAATTTGAGTATTTTTTGGTAACTTTGGAAATTTTGGTCAAATTTAGGGCGGTATTTTGGTAAGTTGGGTAGATTTGGGGACAAAAGGCCAAGTTTGGTATTTTGGTGAAAGTGGGGTGCCAACCATCCTATTTGAGCCATGGACCAATGGAATCTCTATTTGGCTCCTCTATGCACTTGTCTTGGATAGACCCTAGCCTACAGCTAGTGGGTCTAGGGGACTATCTACATGTACCAAAAGATCAAGGAATCAAAGTCAACAAGCTTGGGTTTAGGGTTGTGAGTGAACGTGAGTGAAAGTAAGTGTAGGTGAGTGAGCTAGCTCCAAAACAACACCTAGGGTCAACCCTAAGGCCAACTAGTTCTATGGGGACTCCCCTTGAGCTCCCCTATACTGAACCCACCTACTGAGTGCTAAAAGTCAGGACCAATATGTGGAACTTCAAGTTGAGCAGAGAAGAGTTTAAAATTTCTAATGGTGAGGGTTCCTTTTCTAGTCCTCCAAGAACAATTAACAGGAAACTCCTATGGTTAGACCCTAGGCTATTAAAGATGAAAGAGCTAGACCTCAACCGAAAGTGAGGTCAACACTTGCAAACTGTAACTTCTGGAGACAACTCTAAAATGTCATCATAGCTCCAAATAAAGCAATCTTTGAATTCTGACAACAACTTGACCAAATCCTTAGACTCCTCATTGTTGAGCATAGAACTTATGAAAGTAGGCTTAGGTTTCTCTTTAGTCCCTAGGTTGATTTTCTTTAAATCATTGACCATTGTCTTGATTTCCTCTTCCAATTTTGGTGGAGCATCATCTATTTGAGATTCTTCGAAGCCATCTTCAACGTGAGGCATTCCTCTTCTAATGTATTAGTGACAATCATGCAAAATTTTGAATCATCAATTGGTCCTACCATACCAAATAGAACACCTCCCTTTGAGAGTTCAAACCTTAGTGTTCCATAACTTCTCAAAGAGGTGTAACATTCCTTCGTCATTTGTTTTGGCACACTTCCTCATTGAACAAAATTTTGAACACACAGAGAGTAATATCTAACTGGAAATTTCATTAATTCATTAGAAATATTATCTTCCAACTATACATTGGTTTTTAAACTAGAAGATGGAGATGTATGGTGGAATTTGGTCGATTTCATGCCCAAAATCTATACTTCCTTGACTTCCACACTCTCAATCTTATGAGGATGGATCGAAAGATAGTGGTTGATCTGATCGTACATCGACTCGTATTCACTTTCCTCTTTACTTTTTAAGGAGATCTCGAACTGAAGTTTCTTCTCATTCACTATCATTGCTTCTTTTCCAGACCTTTCCTCCTTAGAGCTCCCTTCCAAGTTGATGCTGATAGTTGGCTTACTTTATTCAACAATCTTCTTAGCTCTTCCTCATACTCATCCTCGGACCTGATCTCAAATATAAATACTAAAAGAACTTCCACCATTTCGTTGTGAAGAAGTGGTGGGAGATCATTGAATGGGAGCTGGTTGGTCCCGTTCTTGTGATCTTTTTAAATCTTCATTCTTGCTTAGCATGACTTCTCTAGAAAAGACGGTCGTCTTAGGGGAGCATAGTAGGGGACGTCTTCGTGGATGCTTACTTCATGTAATTTGAATGGTTGTAAATCTTGCTTTATATAATGTTCTTATCCTTCCTTGAAGTAATTGATACACTGGTGTATAGATGATGGAACCATGTTGTATTTGTGAAGCCAAGGTTGGCCCAATAGAGCATTGAACAAAGTCTCGGCATCAATGAAATAAGATTTTATGGTTGTCACTAGATCACCAAAACTCATTAACAACATTATCAATCCTCCTTTTTTATTGAATCCTTTTAACATCATCTTGTCAGTTGTAAGATTCTGAGTATCGATATCCAAGTATACTAACATATGTAGACTCATTATGTAGAGCAATGCTTCTAGATACACCAAAACTCTAGAAAGCACAAACCTATTGACATTGACTGAAATGTAGAGAGGACGGTTGTTTTCGGTTGTACCAAGCAACAAGTCTTTATTGATGAAGGTTACCCCGGACTATTCTTTTACTGAACAAACTTTATCCAAGGATGTGCTAGCCAATTGAGTAAAGCAAATTTCTAGATCAAGCAAAGACTTCATAAATGCTTCTCTCATCTCCTTTGGTGGGATTAGATCGTCGTAAACGCTAGTTTGACTAACTACTTCCTGAGATGATTTAACACATTATAATCCACATTGTTTGAGCCTCTAATTTCTTACTGGGTATGTACTTCTTCCATTGAGGGAATTGGCTTCTCTTGAGTGACTACTTGTTTTCCATTTTACTGATTGAGTCATTCTCGAGGGTAATACCCTTTCGCTCCATAAGTTTACTTCTATTATTTCTTCCACCTTTTGAATTAAACTTAGATGTGTCTCCTGATGTCACGGCTAATTTTTCTGAAGTTAATTTAGAATTGGAAAGAACCAATTTGATTGCAACTGGCTCTCATTCACACTTGAGAATTGGTTCCTCACTTTCTGAACTATCATAACATGTGGTGTTGAAGTCTTCTCCACCTTTAATGACACGGTCGTTGTAATTTTATATGATTTGAGGTTCATTTTGGGAATCAAATTTGGGGTTAAATTAGTCGTGGTCAGTTACGTATTCACTAGAGATAGTCAAATTGTAGACGAATTCATACCTCTTCAAATTATGAAACCCCGCAAGAACATAAAGATAATCATACAGAGTCAGTGATTAGAGGGCGCCCTCCCCCAAATCTGAAATAACCAATCTAATAAGGGCAGCCCCTATTCCACCCTTCACACTATCAGTATTTGCTTTATCCATGCGCTCCTTCTTTGTCTTCTATTGTGGAATCTTCTCTGGTGTAATCGCTAGCACTGCTCGATAATTTACACAATCTGAGCAGAAGCTTCCATTGAAGCATTATGAATTTGATCCAGTATCTTCTTCTTGGTTTTAGTCCAATCTGTTTTCCATCGAGTGATTGGCTCGACTAAAATCATCTTAATCAAACCTCTTTCAATTTCGTTCAAATATTCTTTCAAAATTGTCATTTTTCCACTCCTGAAATTCCTCTTGAGCCAATCCTTGAAGTTGAAGCAGACTTTTATGGTATGCCTGAGCAATCTTCAGAATGGACAATAGTTAGGGTGATCCTTCTTGTCAACCTCTTCTGATTTCTTCAGTTCAGGCAATCTAAACTCTAGCTTCTTGGTCAAGTTCGATAACATTTTTGCTACTTCATCATTAAAGGACTGCACCCTGTTCAACTGATTTGCCATCGACAAACCATTCCTTTCCTCTTTTCTGTATGGTACCTGCTGAAATGGTTGTTGGCAATGTTGATTGAACTCTTGAGTCAACTCAGACTGAATTAGCATCAGTTGTTTTCCTTTGTCGACTGTTACCATTGTCCCAAACCTCTTTTTAAATGTCTTCACTAACCTTGTCTTTTCTAGAAATTTTGCGCATTTAACTTCTTCTTCTAGGCTACTGGCCTTATTAAGTAACTTTTCAAATGACTTAATTGCAATTCCCTTAAGCATGAAAGCTATTGGACAGTGTATGCTCTTGAGTAGGATCTCAATTGTGTGTTGTTCTTGTAACTGTAGCTTGCACTTTATGCTTAAATTCCTCCAACATAGAATGTACACCACCAAAGTGTCTGTGAACTTCTGATGTTCTACAATAAGATCTCCTAGGGTGACACGGTGTTGAGCCTCGACAAACCTCTTCACAAACATATTTTCTAACTTAACAAATTTCTTGATTGATCCATTGGGGAACTATGCATACTAATCAAATGCAATTCTTGAGAGGCTGCTCACAAACTGATGAATAATATGCCTCATTACCCCTCATGTTGCAGCAGCTTGCTCGGAAGTGTGCGACGTGCTGTTGAGGGTTTTCGGTCCCACAAAGGTCTTAAAGGTTAGCAATACAAAGCCTTTAAGATATGGTGCATCATCGAATTCCTCCAGGAAAGGCCTACCCATTGAAACCAATGCACCTCCTTTTGATTGGGTTAAGGCTTCCCTTACTTGTTATTCCACCATTTGTTTAATGTCCGTTTTTGGTACCATGTTCTGGGTTGAATCACTCTTCAGTGGCTCATCTCCATTTGGAAAAAGCAGTTTTTTTCTTTTTTTCTATGATGTGCACAATCTCTGGCTGGTTTAACTCTGGAGATGCCATCTACTATGACTGTGAATGCCCTTGAATAGTGATGATTCTGGTCATCATTTCTTCAACTTTCTTTTTGAGGCGGTTGATTTGCTCATCCCATTATTGGATGCCACTTTTTCACTCATCTGCGGCATTCTCCCTAATTGGCAGTAGAGCATCGCAATAAGATGATGTGGATCTAGTCTCAACAACATTGATCTTAATAAGCTCCTCATCCATGTAATCTGACAATTATAATTTCTCATTCCTTTGCTAGCTCTGCAGTCTCAGTTCTGAGGTTTCTCAACTTAACATCGACTGCCTTCTATTTAACTATCTTGAGATTAGTCAGCACTTCATGAAAATTCTTCCCTTCTGTGATGGGCTTTAAAGTCGCTGTGTTGGTGATGTTCAAATTATCATACTCATGATTCATTTCAAGAGTGTTCCCATGACTTTTCTATAAGCACTGGTTCGGCGACCCTAGGTACCCACACTTTTGATGCACAAAAAATATATGTGTTTTTAGACCTATGTTTTATACTCATTTTTTGTGATACTTTAAAGAAATGTATTTTTCATGTTTTACTGCAGGTTGTTGATTTTTACCACTTGAAACAAAAAGGACTCAGAAAGGATAGAATTTGAAGTCAAAATGGAGTTTTGGAGAGAAATACTCAGCGCCGACGGCACCAACAAGGATGCTGATGGCTCTTGCATGAAGGAAAGAGTATAGAATAGTGGGGGTGCCAATAACTCCAGACTGGGCGCTGATAGCATCATTTGCCAGAGAGCACTAAATTAATTTCGGGACACTAGTGCCGATGGTGCTGAAGACGGTGCAGGGTGAAATTCTAGAAGATTCGACAAATTTGGATGCTTTTTGAAGAGTTTGATACACCTCTTGGAAAATGACATTATGTTCTTTTTAAAGCGAAAGTTGATCATAAAAAGGAGTCGGCTAGTGTGTCATTGAGTTTTCTTTAGTGTTTCAGTGTGTGTATTATGTAGTGTGGTGAGTCTAAGTGTGATTTCTCCTTAGAGTTGTTGGAGAGGGAGAGAAGTGAGAGATTTCTTCTTCCCTACTAGTTCAAACAGAGAATTAAGAGTCTTGTAAAGAAAGAAAGTCCAAAAGGATCTACAAGGGATTTGCTTTGAGGAAGAGTTAAAGATAAGTGGTGTTTGTTTATTATTGTTGTATAAACTTTCTTTTTTTATGAAATTCATATTTTGTCATATCTATCTCATGAGGTCTTAGTAGTTTACTTTGTCTTTCTCCCTACTCTGAGATATGGTGAAATGAAGAGATAATTTGGATGTGCCAATTTTAAAATATAAAATAAATTGTGATGACTTTTTCACTCTGTTCTTAATTTACTTTTTGATTTGGCCTATTAAAATGTTAACATCTGTTGTGAAACATACTATACGGGAAATGGAGTGTGATTTTCACAAAAAAGTGAGAATCACATTCGATTCCATGAAGGAGTGTTTCGTTCATGAAATTGAGTGAAAATAAATAGGGAAATATATATTACTGGCAAAGAATTGGAGATTCGAGAGTGACAGACTAAAATCTCCAATTTGGTCTTAGTGTTTAAGAACTAAAGCAAGAGTTAGCCTTTAGGGGAAGGGAAACGGGAGCTCTAGAGTGAGAGCTAGCATCCTCTAAGCCTAACCACAGATTTAGAGACTAAACCTAAGTTTAGCCAATGATTCTCTATAACACTAGACTGAGGGTAGAGAATTAAAATTTCTCCTCTTTGGCACACGACATAGTAAAACCGTTTATCTCTTTCATTTAACCAAACACTCATTGTAGTTGGAAAGATGCTTTCTCATATTTGATAACTTCGTCACAAAAATATAGTTTGGTAGTTATTGCTTAGCTTTGCTTTACAGTTTCGTTAGTAGTTGCTAATTTAGTTCTGATAACACCCTAACATTTGAAATTAGTGTAGTAGATTTTCTTTATTGTTGTGAATTTCCTCATTTAAAATTCCATTATGAATTTACACTTTCCTCGTGGGATCGATATTTGGAGCAAAAACAGAAAGTCTTGTATTACTTGATAATGATATGTATATTTGCATAGAATCCCAACATAAATTGCTTCAATTTCTTATTCATAAGTAACGAATCAAGTTTTTGTCGTTGCTGCTAAGCGGAGTCAACTTTATTAGTTTTACACATCTATAATTTTGGGATCAAGTTTTTGGCATCGTTGCCGGGGAATGTAACGATAAATTAAATAGATTTGGCAAATTAGGAAATTTAGCGATAAAGTAAATAAAATAAAAATAAAAAAAATTTAAAAAAAAGTTATAAAAAAGTAATAATAAAATATTTTTTTGAAATTTAAGAGTACTTTTAAGAACTTTTTTTCTCATTATATTTGTTTATGTGTACTATTGAATATGAAGGTTTAGTACCTTACGATGCAGAATTAGAACGTACTGTTAGAAACTTTAGAAAAAAAAAGAAAGAAATTAGAAATTTGAACGAAATGATGAATAACTTAGATAATTTAATAAATGAAAATCAACAAAGACCTTTAAAAGATTATACTAATCCTACAACACATGAACTTCACTTGACTATTCAAAAATCTGATGTTGCTGCTAATTCATTTGAGCTTAAATCTGTTACTATTCAAATAATACAAAATAATTAGTTTTGAGGAACACCTACTGAAGATCCTAACTTACAATTTGTTAGTTTTCTAGAAATATGTGCTATATTTAAATATGATGGAGTTTCTAATGATTCTTAGACTTTTTCCTTTTTCATTAAGGGACAAAGCTAAAGCTTGGTTGAATTCATTAGCATCTGGTTCTATCAGAACTTGGGGAGAACTATCACAAAAAATTTAGCTAAATATTTTCCACCCTCCAAAACTGCTAAGCTTAGAAAAAATATTACTTCTTTTTGTCAGTTCAAAGGGGAATCGATATATGAATCTTGGGAAAGATGTAAGGATCTCCTTAAGAGATGTCCACACCATGCTTTACCAGATTGGTTAATAATTCAAACATTTTACAATGGATTAGTAGGATCACTTAGATCTATTATAGATGTTGTTGCAGGTGGATCATTAATGTCAAAACCTTTTGATGAAGCATATTCTTTAATAGAGGAGATGACTACTAATAATTTTTAATGGCCCTCTGAATGTATAAGTCCAAAGAGAGTAGCTAGTATTCATGATTCTGATGCAATGTCTATTTTGGCATCTCAAATTGTCACTTTATCAAAGAAGATTGATCACATTGGAGTGAACTATTCACAAATACCACCAATGTTAGAGGAAAATTCACTAGGACAGATAATTGATACTCAATCATCTTATGAAACTATGAATTTAATAAATAATAGAAATAATAATACCTATTATAATTATTATAATCCTAAATGGAAAAATCACTCTAATCTTAGTTGGAATAATTATAATAACTCGGTGAACCCCTCAGGAAATTCAAATAACCAAGTGAATCCTAACTATGGACGTTATTGTCCTCTTAAATTTAACAATAACTCACAAGTTATGGAGAAGAATTTGATTAAGGAAGAAGTGATGTTGATCATGGGAAATCAAATATAACATTAAGGAGCTACAATTAGGAATATTGAAAACCAATTAGGACATATTGCTGCTGCACTTAGTAACACACCTTCAGAAATTCTTCCTAGCATTGTTGAAGTTAATCCAAAAGATCATAATAAGGAGCAAATTTAAGTTATTCAATTATGAAGCAGAAAAGAAGTGGAGACAAAAATATAAAGAGAAACTGAAGTTGAGAAGGATAAGGTGAAAATTTAAAGTGACAATGATGAAAATAAACAAATCAAAATTTCCTTAGAAAAACCACCACCTCCATTTCCTTAACGATTGAAGCATAAGAATAATGATAAAAAATTTATAAAATTTTTGAAAATCCTTAAAAATTTAATGATAAATATTCCTTTTATGAAGGCTTTGGAACAAATACCAAGTTATGTGAGATCTATTAAACAAGAAGAGGAAGTTTGTAGATCATGAGATTGTTGCAGTCAGCAAAGAGTGTTGCACAATTATTCAGAAAAAACTTCCTAAAAAGTTAAAAGATCTTGATAACTTTACTATACTTTGTGCTATTAGTGAGAAATTTTTTGGAAAAGCCTTATGTGATTTAGGAGCTTGTATTAATCTTATGCCTCAATTAATTTTTAAATGTTTAAATTTAGGAGAGATTTTCCCTACTATTATAACTCTTCAGTTAGCTGATCGATCAATAACTTATCCTAAAGGAGTTATAGAAGATGTATTAGTGAAAGTGGATAAATTTATTTTTCCTATAGACTTTATTCTATTAGATTTGGAGGAAGATAAAGAGATTCCTATTATTTTGGGGAGACCATTCCTTGCAACAGGGAGAACTATGATAGATGTGCAAAAAGGAGAAATAATAATGAGAGTCAATGATCTAGAAGTAACATTTAATATAAAAAAAGCTATGAAATATCCTACGATAGAAAAATATAATGAATGTTTTAGAATAGAATTTACTGATTATCTAAGCAATGAGCGATTTAAGAGAATGTTTGAAGAAAAGTTAAGGCAAGAAGAGAATTATGAGAATGAGAATGAAATGAAAAATAAGAATTTAGATTATGTTCAAGACATATTTGAAACTTTGGACCTTTTGGAAATTGATAATAAAAATATTATTCCTATTAAATGACCTGAACTTAAATTGAAAGTGTTACCTGCCCATTTAAAATATCTGCTTTTAGAAGATTCATCTACATTTCCTGTTATTATATCTTCTGATTTAACTGAAATTCAAGAGTAAAAATGTTAAGAAGATATAAGAAGACCTTTGGATGGACTTTAGCTGATATTAAAGGAATCAGTCCTTCAATTTTTATCCATAAATATCTATTGGATGAACAATATGAACGTAAAGCTGATCCTCAGAGGAGATTAAATCCAATAGTGAAAGAAGTTGTTAAAAAGGAAATCTTAAATTGGTTAGATGCTGGAATTATATATCCTATTTCAGATAGTGCGTGGGTAAGTCCAATCTACTGTGTTCCAAAGAAATGAGGAGTGACAGTTGATGTAAATGAGAAAATGAATTAATTCTAATAAGACAAGTTACTGGCTGACGAATTTGTACACACTATAGAAAATTAAATGTAGCCACAAGGAAAGATCATTTTACTTTATCATTTCTAGACCAAATATTGGATAAGGCAAAAATACTACCGCTTTTTAGATGGATATATCAGGTATCATCAAATTCTGGTCACTCTTGAGGATCAAGAAAAAATAAGATTCACAAGCCCTTATGAAATATTTGCTTTTCATAGAATGCCTTTTGGGCTATGTAACGCACCTGCGACATTTCAAAGATGTATGATGTCAATTTTTTGTAATTTAATTGAATGTGGAATAGAATTATTTATGGATGATTTTTCTGTATTCGAAACTTCATTTGAATTATGCTTAAATAATTTAGAAAAATTTCTGGAGCTACGTGAAAAAATTCTGGAGCTACGTGAAAAAATAAACTTATTACTAAATTGGGAAAAAAATTTCAATTTATGGTTGTAGGAGGAATTGTACTTGGGCATAAAATTTCTTAAAATGACATGGAAGTAGATCCAGCAAAAATTCAAGTTATTGCTAAATTACCGCCTCCTATTACTGTTCGAGGGTAAGAAGTTTTCTAGGACATGCTGGTTTCTACAGACATTATATAAAAAATTTTTAAAAATTTATTAAGCCATTATGTCAAATTTTAGAAAAAGATATAAAATTTAATTTTAATGAGGAATACATAAAAGCATTTGAATTATTTAAAGAAAAATTAATCACTCCTCCTATAATAGTTCCACCTGAACCATTTGAAATAATGTGTGATGCTAGTGATCATGCTATTGGAGCGGTTTTAGGGAAAAAGTATAACAAAGCTTTTAAAGTAATATATTGTGCTAGTAAAACTCTAAATGATGCTCAAATTAATTACACCACTACTGAAAGAGAGTTATTAGTTATTACAATACCTTTGATAAGCTTAGACCTTACTTAATTGGAGTTAAATATATAGTGCATACAAACCATTCTACTATCAAATATTTCATGCAAAAGAAGGATGCTAAACTGGATTAATTAGATGGATAATTCTGCTGCAATAGTTTGATTTTGTGGTAGTAGATAGAAAGGGAACTGATAATCAAATAGCTAATCATTTGTCTAAACTAAAACAAGAAATATTAACTGATTTTACAAATAAAATTTAAGAAACTTTCCCTGATGAACAATTGTATAATATTGATATAAAAAATATATTGTGGTATGCTGATATAGTAAATCATATTATTAGTGATATTCTACCACAAGATGTAAACAATCAACAATTAAAGAAATATATTCATGATGCAAGATTTTATCTTTTGGATGACCCATATTTATTTATACACTCTAAAGATTTGATCATTAGAAGATGTGTGCCTTATGAAGAAACTGAACAAATAATTGAACGATGTCATGATTCTGAATTTGGAGGACATTTTGTAACAAGTAGAACTTCACATAAAATTTTGCAAGCTGGATTTTATTGGCCTGCTATTTTTAGAAATATTAATGAATATATTAAAACATGTGATCGATATAAGCGAGTAAGAAATATTTTGAGAAGAAATGAAATTTTTTTGAATTACACATTGGAAGTTGAAATTTTTGATGCGTGGGTATTAGAATTTATGAGACCATTTATGCCTTCATTTGGAAATTTATATATATTGCTTGTTGTTGATTATATGTCCAAATGGATTGAAGCTATTGCTGTACCTAAATGGGATGCTTGAAGTGTTTTAAATTTTTAAATAAAATTTTTTTTACAAGATATGGAATGCCGAGACTGATTATAACAGATGGAGGATCCCATTTTATGAATAAGAGGATTAAGAAAATGATTAGAAAATATAATATTATACATATATTCTCTACTGCTTATCATCCCCAAACTAGTTGTCTAGCAGAGATATCAAATCGTGAAATAAAGTGAATTTTAAAAAAATTTGTAAATCCTGATAAATTGGATTGGTCTACTAGATTAGATACTGCATTATGACATACAGAACTACCTATAAGACTCCTATTGGAATGTCCTAATATAGACTTAGTTTTGGTAAAACATGCCACTTACTAGTAGAGTTGAAACATAAAGCATTTTAGGCTATTAAGGAATTCAATTTTAATCTATAGAATGCTGGTGAGAAAAGATTATTGCAACTCAATGAACTTGAAGAGATTAGAAATGAAGCATATGATAATACAAAAAAGTATAAAGAAAAAATAAAAATATGGCATGATCGGAGGGTTATAAAAAAGAAATTCGAACCTATACAAGAAGTTCTATCATATAATACTAGATTGAGATTATTTCCAGGAAAACTGAAATTTAGATGGTTAGGACCATTTAATGTGATCAAAGTCTATCATTATGAAACTGTTGTTATTAAAAATCCTAAAACTGGAAAGAAATTTAAAGCTAATGGGTATCAATTGAAAGATTATTATGAGGGCACATGCCACAATTTAAAGAAATCTTGATGTTTAGTCATCAAAAAGCACTAGAATAAATTGTTAACATAAGAGAGAAAGAAGCAGGATTAGATACCTCTGCCTCTAGCTCCATTGTACCCTGCTACTATCCTGAATAAACATTGGTAAACTTTGGTGTATCGNAGGAGATAAACATATCTTAGAATCCTACATAATCTTATGTATCATAAATCAAGACAAATATTGGTATTGGAGGAAAATTTGGGAATGAATTACACTAAAGATGAAACAGACACAATTTTTGGCTTTGGCGCTGACGACGCCCTTTTATAGAGCCATGGCACCGACGACGTCAGCTAGGGCGCCGACAGCGCCTAGTGCAGTTTCGGCAGTTCATGGAGTTTTTGGCCGACTTTGGGGGATTTCACTTCAGAATAGCTGCCTAAAGGTCTTTTTAAAGACATGAAAACCATTTTAGATGTCCAGATACTTGCAAATTTCAAAATCAATGGCTTCCAATTCCAGAAACACTTCAAGATAGAGGATTTTCAAAAGAAGAAAGTTCATCAATTTTGATGCACAGAAATTATATGACAAAGTTATCATGAAGAAGAGAATTATCAAGAAAAAAGTTTTTGTCAATAATGGATTGAGTAATCCAAGTTTGTAAATTGAGAAATCATAGTACTGAGTTGTTAGGAAGTTCTATGCTACACTACTGTTGCGGTAGATGTTCCGGTGGGAAAAGAATTCTACATTAATCTTCATGGAATTAACCAAGGAGTTGTCTTTGTTTGAGGTAAGGGAGTACCATTTACTCCATCGTGAATTAATGATATGTTTATGATAGAAAGTGAACCAATCTCTCATTATGCAAACTTTATTCCAACGAAGTATTTGATGTATGATTTATACTGATTTTTTACAGATGAAAGTGATAATTGGGAAGTCAAAGATGAGGGGTACGTTAGTTTCTTTGCTTCACTGCTAAATTCGATATCTAAACAATGACATTTCTTCATCTCTACGAAACTACTCACTACAATGAAAATTAGTAAATTTACAAAGGAAAGTACAATTTTAAACTATTGCATTCAAATGGGAAAGCCCATTGATGTGGGACCAATTATTTTTAAATTTATTTTGGGTATTATAATGAATGGGCCTATAAATGGACTGGAGCATCCTTCTGCGATCTTCTTACTTTGCTGCAATCTCAAGTACCATATGAAATTTTTATTACCCTAGGAGCCCATGGATCCTATTGATGCAAACTATATTGGGAATGGAAATGAAGCGTTGGACATTATCTTGGATCAATCATCACATGCTTCAACACCTTCAATACCCTATACAGGTGGAAGTTCACAAGTTTTCGAATAGAAAATAAAGAAGATAGAAAGAGAACTTCAGAATATCATAAATGCAATAGAAAATCTTACTTACTATTTTGATCACTTAGATTTGAGGATGAAGGAACACTTTGATCATACAAGACAGATTAAAGCATACAAATTTGACTGATCAATTCCTGTACCAACCATTCTACAATTTATACGTACATTACCTGACTATGAGAGATATTAGAGGAGGAGACTATACTAAAGATGACGAGGAGTAATTGAAGAAGTTAGACTTTCCATTGTTTAAAATTAATTATGTTTTTAATGTAATTGTGTTGGATTTGCTTTTCTTTGAAACTCCTATCACTTTAATTTTATGTATAGTTTAGTTTTCAGAGTTCTAGTGTTGTGGCTTGATTTCAACATTGAATTATAGTGTGATTTGCTTTATGTATGAGTTAGTGTGATTAGAAATCTGTGTTTGTAAAAATTTGGAATTTCATATATATAAGTTGGTTTTGTGTTGTTTGTAAAAACACTTGTTTGTGGACTATTTAAGGATGAATAAATTTTTTTAAAGAGACTAATTAGACGTTGAAGTGAATTGGAAATAACTAATGTGCAAAAATAATGAAAATTGAATATTTTTGGCCAGGAATGCACATAATGAAACTTTGGAGGCCAAGAATGCACATAATGATAATTTCACAAAACAAAAGTTTGAATATGATGCTGCATATGATGATGCTATGGTTAGATACAAGAGGGGTGACCATTCAGTACAATTTCCTAGTCACCCTATCTTTGCCCCTTATCAACAGCAAAACTTTGATATAGAACAAGAAGAAGAAGAGGAAGAAGAAGAAGAAGAAGAAGAAGAAGAAGAAGATGAGTGAAGATGTCTTCTTAATAGTAGTTCTAATCTTTTATTTAGTTTATAATTTGTTGCACTTTGTTGTTATTATTGTTTAGTTTGTTGAGTGTGATACTTTGACTTGTATTGAATGTTGTGTTGTGAACTATAGTATGTAGAGCTGTTTTTGGATTGAAATTTATTTTAGTATTGTTGTTTGTTTTTAGTTTTTTGTTGTATTTATTTTTAGTTAACTCTTTCTCAGCAAATATTTTTTATATATATTATGTGCTATTTAATGTTTTAAGTCTTATAGCTTTTCATATTAGCACCTGCAATATTTTAGAGTTGAGTTTCAAAATTAGAACCTTCAACAGGCAAGTAGTTCTTTATGTATTAATTGCTTTCTTTCACCCTGTATTTTCAGATTTTCATGCTTAATCTTCTAAAAAAATTAACTTTGGAGGGGGGTGGGGAATAAAAATTTCTTTTTAAGGAAATAAACTTAATTTTATTTGTCCTCAATTAGCTATATTTTAAAAAATTTAATTTAACATGACCTCTGGTAGCAGAGCCCAGCTTTAGATAACTATATTTGTGTTTCTAAATATATAGTAAGCTTAAGTAGAAATTTTCAATGATAAAGGTTAATTCTAGAGATTAAGGTATTTGATATGAGAGAATAAGACTATGTTTTTTTCATTTTAAGTAAAGGAATTTGTATTTTTGAAGTATTGAGAATCTTAGATTTTCAAGTAAAAAGAAAAGATTGAAACTTTATAAAAATCTTCAAAGCTAAGATGAATTTATAAAGTGAAAAAATGTTATTTAACTTTAAGAAAAGGATAGTGAAGTTCAAAATTATTAAAGGCTATCCTAATATAGTAATCCTTACATGAAAAAAAAAAGCAAAAAGCAAAAAAAAAACAGAGAGAAAGAAAATAAAAGAAAAATATGTGAGGAGAAGCTTGAGAAAAAATTGGCTTCACTTGAATCAACTTAAGGAAGAAGGCTTAGCTATATTCTCTAAACTTTTATTTAAGTATTAACATATTTATTAGTAAAGTTTTCATTAAGTTCTTTTTTATATGGATATTTTAAGTGGCTTTAATATGACATTTTGTAATTTTCCTTGAAAAGAATAGAGAATCAGAAATCTTAGACTTGACTGCTAGATGTTCTTATACCTTTAGTATTAACTTGAGTTATTTTAAATTTTTCTGAAGTTATGTTATGATATTTAGTAGACCAAAATATGGAAATCTATAAGCTAAAATTATTACTATAAGACATATTTTTATGTAGTAAATGAGTTACTTGAGGACAAGTAACATTTAAGTATGAGCAATTTTGATGCACAAAAAATATATGCATTTTTGACCTATATTTTATACTCATTTTTTGTGATATTGAACTTTAAAGGAAGGTATTTTTCATGTCTTATTATAGGTTGATGATTTTTAGCACTTGAAGCAAACAAAAAAGCAAAAAGGATGGAATTTAAACTTAAAATTGCATTTTATAGAGAAATACTCCACGCCGACGGTGCCAGCATGGATGTCGATGGTGCCAGCATGAAGAAAGGAGTCTAGAATAGTAGGGGCACCAACAACTCCATTTGACACAGTGCACCAAATTCATTTTGGGCCACGAGTGCTGACGACGCTGAAGTCGTGCAAGGTAAAATTCTAGAAGATTCGACAAATTTGGACGCTTTTTGAAGAGTAATTTGATACACCTCTTGGAAAATCAACATTCTGCTCTATTTAGAGTGGAAATTGCTCAGAAAAAGGAGTCGGCTAGTGTGTCATTGAGTTTTATTTAGTGTTCCAGTGTGTGTATTGTGTAGTGTGGTGAGTCTAAGTGTGATTTCCCCTAAAAGCTGTTGGAGAGGGAGAGAAGTGAGAGATTTCTTCTTCCCTACATCTTTGAAGAGAGAATTAAGAGTCTTGTAAAGAGAGAAAGAGTCCAAGAGGGGCTTTAAGGGATTAGCTTTGAGGAAGAGTGAAAGATAAGTGGTGTTTGTTTATTATTGTTGTATAAACTTTCTTTTATTTATGAAATTTGTATTTTTTATATATCTTTCTCATGAAGTCTGAGTAGTTTTCTTTGTCTTTCTCCCTACTCTGAGATATGGTGAAATGAATAAATAATTTGGAAGTGCTAATTTTAAAATATAAAATAAATTATGATGAGTTTTTCTCTCAGTTCTTAATTTACTTTTTGATTTGACCAATTGAAATGTTAACATCTGTTGTGAAACATACTATCCAGGAAATGGAGTATGAGTTTCATAACAAAGTGAGAATCACATTCGATTCCATGAAGGAGTGTTTTGTTCATGGACTTGAGTGCAAATAAATATGGAAATATATATTATTGGGTGAAGAAATGGAGATTCTAGAGTGATAGACTAAAATCCTCAATTTGGTCTTATTGTTTAAGAACTAAAGCAAGAGTTAGCCTTCAGGGGAGGAGAAGTGGGAGCTCTGGAGTGAGAGCCAGCATCCTCCCAGCCTAACCACAGATTTAGAGACTAAACTTAAGATTAGCCAAAGATTCTTTATAACACTTGATTAAGGGTAGAGAATTAAAATTGCTCCTATTTGGCACAAGACATAGTATATCCATTTAGCCTCTCATTTAACCAAAAACTCATTGTAGTGGGAAAGATGCTTTCTCATATTGGATAACTTTGTCACAAAAATATTGTTTGATAGTTATTGTTTAGCTTTGCTTTACAATTTTGCTAGTGGTTGGAAATTTAGTTCTGATAGCACCCCAAACATTTGAAATTAGAGTAGTAGATTTTCTTTATTGTTGTGAATTTCTCGATTTAAATTTTCATTACGAATTCACACCTTCCTCGTGAGATCGATATTTGGGGTTAAAATAAAAGTTCTATATTACTTGATAATGATACATATACTTGCATAGAATCCCAGTATAAATTGCTTCAATTTTTTATTTATTAATAATGAGTCAAGTTTTTGGCATCGCTGCAAAGCGGAGCCAACCTTATTAATTTTACACATCTATAATTTCGGGATCAACTTTCTTTCTAGATTTTGATGTTTTGAGATGGGATGTCTCGGTAGCAGCATCAATTCGTCGAAAGAAAGCATGCTCCCTAATTTGCGGACCATATACAGTAGCGAACGATCTTCTCCCATTACTCACCCTCAGGGGTTCTTCACAAATAGCGGTAGGCGATACTCTTTGACCAAAATGAGACTTGACTGATTTGCGGTTTTTAAATCTTGGAGCAATGGTAGCAGCCTTTATGACAGTGACAATGATATCTATATGGACTCCTGGATGGAGCTTGGCAGGGATACTAAGCATTGTTGTTCCTGCTGACATCTGAAATTGTTTGACGGACTTATCCTTCTTTAATACCTCAGCTTTCATTTGTGGTGATATGACACACTTATAAATTACCTATGTTTTCTCATAAATTTCATACTCAATTTTAATGATATTGCACTCTATAGGAAGGCATGTTGCATGTTTTTGGTTCCATGTACAAAAAATTGAGTTTTGGGGTGATTGGAGCAAAAGTGGTGCAATTTGGAGTCAAATCAAGCAGGGAAGAAAATTCAGTCCTGTGCATTTTGATACGTCTTTATATGCTTAGTCTCCTTTACATTTGTCACATATTTTTTAATGAATTTAAACTTTAAAGAAAGTTTATTTTCATGTTTATCTTGTAAGTAAACCACTTGGAGCGGCTTAGAGCTGAAATGGGGTGAAACGGAGCAAAACAGAGCAAAATAGAGAAGCTGCCAGCAGGGTGGCCCTAGGTGCCCAAAAGTGGCGTATATGAGCCATTCTCACCTAGAAAATGAAGCATGGGAGCCACATTCTAGGCGTGATAAATGGTTAAGGGGCTGTTTTGGATGATTTTGAGCAATTCTGAATGACTCTAGATAATTTCGGGCAACTATGCAAGCCCTAAGAAGTTATGCTGAATTTAAAAATTTAGAAAGACAAATTTTGGCATTTCAAATCTTTTAGGATGAAGAGTTGTATCTCTTGGAGTGAAAAGGTGTGTCTTTTGGAGTGAAGAGGTGTGTCTCTTGGAATGAGGAGATATTTGGTTTCCTTTTAAAAAGGGGGAACTGGTGTCTCTCATGGGAGAGGAAGAAGAGTTTAGGAGGAGGTTTAAAGAGGGTTGAGTTTGCCTCTTCTAAGAACAGAGTGTGTGTGGGTGTGTGGAGTGTTGGAGACTTTTGGGACTTTGGAAGATGTGTAAAGGATTGTTATTTGCTTTGCAAGGAGGGCATGAATCTTCTATAAAGATAAAACTTGGACTCTATTTGCATTTGCTCTAAATTATTGTAATATAGCTTTGTGTTTTCAATATCATTTGAAATGAACACTCCATGTGTTTTCTCCACGCTTAGTGAATAGTTTTGTTTACTCTCTCTCCTTGTGATGAGAATGAATTATGTGTAGGATTATATTGATTTGAAGATTTCTTTTATTTCAATATTGCGATGTTATTTTCACTGGATCTTAATTTACTTTACAAAATGATCACTTGTAATGTTAAAATCTGTTGCGAAACATAATGACCCGGGAGGACTGTGATTTCACGTGACTAGTGAGTACCACATTAACCTTACGAGGATGGTGACCACAATCTAAGGAGAGTGCAAATAGATGGGGAGATGAGTTTTAATGAGCGTAAAATTGTTATTTTTAGGGTGAAAGACTAGATATTTTACCAATTTGGTCTAGAGTTGGAACCTGAAGTCCCTGGTAGGTCCTATAGAGAGGGTACAGTGGGTAATCTAGAAGTGAGTGGCTAGAATCTACTCAGCACTAAATACAATAAGGAACTTACTTTGTAATAGCTAATGATCTTTATGCACTCGGTAGAGGGTAAGGAATAGGTATGCTCCTATTTGTCACAAAGTCACATTTTAATATTTAGACATTCAATTCTGACACTGATTATGATGTCATCTCAATGGGAAAGGGATTTTAAATAAATAAAAACTTTCAAAAATTTATCTAATCTCTGTAGATTAGTTTTTATTTAATTTTAATTTTAAAGTCAATTAGTGAATTTAGAATAACTAAACTTTTTAAAATATCTAAAATATAGCTTGTAGTAGTATACTAGAATTAGCCTAAGGGGTTTCTTACCTCGCTTCATTGTGGGATCGATATTGAGGAAAACCCTATATTACTTGAAACGATACATATACTTGCGTAGTACCCCTTGCGTGTAAACTATTAATCAAAATATTTATTTCATATCAATTTTGCACACTAGTAGCTAAATATAAATTGGGTCATGTTTTTTTCCCTTCTTTTGGAAGCTAAATTACTACGTAGTTGCGGGTCGGGTCAAGATTTTGACACCATAGTAAGAACTTTTGGAGAATTTTTTGTTGAACCAGTAAGACATGGATTTGGAAAATGTTGTGCTATTATCTTATGTGTTTTTGTGCATTTATGTTAAAAAAAATCAAAATACCAAAAATATTTTTTTTATATCTATCATATTAGTTAAGTCTTTAAGTTTGTATGCGTAGTTCAAAAGTTGCAGACCTTGAACTTGATGACTCAGATTTGGAGAAAACTTTTAGGAAGATTATGAATTATTAAAGACTCAATGAATCTATGATAAAAATGGTGGATCAATAATCAAATGAATAATCAAATTTTTATTATAGTACTAGTCGGTTGATAAAGTAAACCCCAAAAGGGTACCTAATTTTCAAGAAGATATGCTTACTATTTTAACTTCTCAAGTTGTAGATATTGCAAGAAAGTTAAATCAATATGTAGAAACTTATCCTCAAGGACCCCCAATTACTGAGAAAAATTCATTTGGACAATTGATCAAGACGAACTCTTTTGCAACTAGCCATGAGATATACAGTTCTTATTCTTACTCTTACAACTAAGATTGGGAGAATCATTTGAAATTTAACTGGAATAATAAGTTTGGAGGAGAAAACCAAATGTGGGAAGAAAATCATTTTAATCAGATATGTAATTGGAATAATCAGGACAATTTTAATGTTGAACTTTCTTTTCCTCATAGATTTAACTTCAACCCACAAAATGAGGAGTTATTAGAAGAAGTTGTTATTCAAATGAAGATTTAGTTGGAGAGTCGAGGGGCTGCAAAAATGAATATAGAAAACCAATTGGGATAGAATATTAACTCAATTAACAATCTTAAAAAGAAATGGATCTTTTTTACTAGGAATTTTAACATATTGTGCCCCAATTCCTTTTCTGATTGATTCAAATTGTAATTCGTCATGTTTCTTTCTAGATGTATTTATCAATTTTAATTTTTTTCTTCCTATAACATTTATCTGTACTGATTGAAAAAAAATTTAAAATTTGAAATTTGGATAATACTTTACTTATCCTTAAAGAAACTACAAATAAATTATATTTGAATAATGAATTTTGCTATGTGGAGTTATCTTAAGATTACTAAATTTTTAATTATAAAAATACAATAGGATAACTTAGTAGCAAATTTAATAAAATTGATGAAAGTAAAGTTAAGATGTTTAGTACAAAATAGTAGGCAAAAGATTTTACTATTTATAGTAGGAAAGTTTTATTTTTTTGAAAAATTAAGAACTATTAGAATAATACTTTTTGAAGGATTTATATTCAATTTAAAATTCTTTTTCTAATACTACATTTTAAGTTAAGGAAAGAAAATAAGTTTTTAACTATAGAAAAGGGATAATAAAATTCAAAATCATTAAAGGTCTATCCAGATACAGTAATCCTCACATTAAAAAAAAATTAAATATTAAAATTAAAAAGAAAAGAAAAGAAAAAATAGAAAAGAAAAAGAAAAGTAAAAAGAAAATATGTGGGGAGAAGCTTGAGGGTTAGGACCTAATTAAAAATTTATTCACTTGAATCTTTGTGAGGAAGAATATTTAGGATCAATCCTAAACTTAATTTCAGAAAGTATTAGTAAAATTATTTTTCTAATAGATAAATTTTGAAATTACTATTTTTATAAGAATTTTGAAATTACTATTTTTATAAGAATCTAAAGTTGGGAAAAATTTCAATTATTTCTGAATTGAATAGAAAATCAGGAATCCTAAATTTAATACTAAATATTTTGATACCTTAGATATCATCTAATTTATTGGGAATTCTTATGAGTTGGACTATAACATTTATAGAACAAAATTTTAATGTCATCTTAAAGAAACCCACTAACATAAATCAACATATTTTTAAAGTTGTAGTGTCACTTGAGGACAAGTAACGTTTAAGTTTGTAGCTATTCACAAGCCTAAAAATTACATATTTTTCATATAAATTTCATACTCATTTTTAATGATATTGCATTTTAAAAGAATGTAGTTTTCATATTTTTTGTTCTAGGTACAAGAAATGGAGTTTTGTAAGAAATGGAGCAAAAAATGATAATTTGAAGTCAAATCTAGCAAGGATGAAAATTCTGACCTGACGCATTTTGATATATCTTTCTATACTCAATCTCCTTTATATTTATCATATATTTTTAAATGAACTTACACTTTAAATAAATGTTTCTTCACGTTTATCTTGTAGGTATAAGACTTGGATCGATTTGGAGCTGAAATAGGGCAAAATAGAGCAAAATGGAGAAGCTGTCAGCAGGGTGGCTCATAGGTACTCATGCCAGTTTAGCCATAAAAGTGACACCTAGGCACAAAAATGGTTAAGATGTTTTGAGTGATTTTAGGCTATTTTGGATGGTTCTGGAATATTTTGGGCAACTATGCATGCCCCAAAGAGTTATACAATTAATCTAGCATCTGGAATGGCACCTTTAGGCATTTCACATCTTTTGGAATGAAGAAGTGTGACCCTTTGAGTGAAAATGTGTCTCTTGGAGTAAAGAGGTGTGTCTCTTGGAATTATATGGTGTTTTGTTTCTCTTTAAAAAGGGGGGCTGGTGTCTATCATGGGAGAGGAAGAAGAGTATAGGAGGAGTTTTAGAGAGGGTTGAGCATGCCTCTTCTAAGAGGCGTTGTGTGTATGTGTGTGGTGTGTTGGAGACTTTTGGGTCATTGGAAGAAGTGTAAAGGATTGTTATTTGCAGTGTAATGATTACATGAATATTCTCTAAAGATAAGTCTTGGACTCAATTTGTATTTGCTATAATATAATGTAATATTGTTGCGTGTTTTCAACGTCGTTTTCAAAGAGAAATCCATGTGTTTTTTCCATGCTTAGTGAGTAGTTTTTTTACTCTTTTCCTTCTAATGAGAATTAATTATGGGTAGGATTAACATTATTTAAAGATTTCTTTTTTTTTCAAAATTATGTTGGTATTTTTACCGAATCTTAATTTACTTTACAAACTGATCACTTGTAATATTAAAATCCATCGCGAAACATAATGACCCGAGAGGGCTATGACTTCACCAAACTAGTGAGTACCACACTAACCTTACAAGGAGGGTGACCAAATTCTAAGGAGAGTGCAAATAGATAAGGAGATGAGTTTTGACGGGCATAGAATTGGTGTTTCTAGGGTGACATGCTAGATCCTTTACTAATTTGGTCTAGAGTTGAAACCTGAAGTCCCTGGTAGGTCTTATAGAGAATGCATAGTGGTAATCTAGAAGTGAGAGATTAGAATCTACTCAGCACTACCACATAATAAGGAACTTACTTTAGACTAACTAATGTTTTTGATGCACTCGGGAGAGGGTAAAAAGTAGGTAGGCTCCTATTTTTCATAAAACCACATTTTAATTTTTAAACATTCAATTCTTATATAGATTATGATCTCATCACAAAGAGAAAGGAATTTTAAATATATAAAAACTTTCTAAAATTTATCCAACCTCTGTAGATTAAATTTTTATTTAATTTTAATTTTAAAGTAAATTAGTGAATTTAGAAAAACCAAAATTTTCAAAAATTTCAAACTAAGGCTTGATAGTAGTAGACTAGGATTTGCCTAAGGGATTTCTTACCTCACTTCTCTATCGGATCGTTACTAGCATTTTTAGAAAACCTTATTTTACTTGAAATAATACACATACTTGCATAGTATTTCTAGTGTGTAAACTATTAAAAAAAAAATTATAACATATCAATTTTGCACACTAGCCGCTAAATATAAAGTGGGTCAATTGTTTTACCATATTTTGGAAGCTAAATTACTGTGTAATTGTGGATTGAGTCCCGATATGGCACATCCATTTTTTTCAACAGCTCGGCGAATGAAAAACACTCTTTCTCGACTAATTTATCTAAAATAAAATGGACTTGGGCGAGGGGTGTGGGCTTCTCTTTTTCCTCACCATGACCATCTGATGAAGGTAATGCAGTAGCAATCCTATAGATGCTCTCTTCTCCAGTAGTGGTAGACAATGAATGAAACATGCTCCCTCTGAGGAGAGGTGATGTTTCAGATACTTCAGTTTCCTCTAGCTAAGCAGTTTCTTTGATAAGGGCCAACTTTGCATCCTCTGCCCTTCTAGTTTTCAAAATCTTGTAGTTACAGTTCTTCCTTTGCAACTTAGTCAATGACACAATCCTCAAACTAGAACCAACCTCAAATACTAATGAAAGAGAGGCGAACACATCAACTAAATCCTATTCACATAGGATTTTTTTCCCTTTAGTAGATGGAATAGTTGGCACGGTGATAACAAATCTTGTGGTAGTAGGGGTGATGAATCTCTTCTTCATTGGAGCAGCGGACTTGAAAGGTAAAGGGGCGAAAGACCTAATAGAAGCCTCCTTGATCTTGGGCTTCTTAATTGCGTGAAACTCATGCTTGCAGTTTAGGTCATACTCAACTGCAAGCTTGGATACTTCCAGTGGTGCAGTCTTTATAGCAACTTAGGGCGTCTTCTTGAGGCTGAGTTTGACTTCATCAAAGCTAGCCTGAAACTTGATAATTGCTCCCTGTTGTAGTGCAACTTTATTGTAAGGAAGGTTGAGACCTCTAGTGAACAACTAACTTTGATGACGACATTGTTATTGTTATTTGGAAATTTTTGAACATCAGTAATGTCCTATTCCTTATAATTCTAGTATAAATACTAAAATTAACAAAGGTTGTCTTGCGAACTGGGCAAAAATAAAGTTTTATTGTAAATTGTATTTATGTGTATTTTTGTTTTGTTTTGATGTTTCTGCCTTACTTTATTGTTATTTTTTAAATTTTGGAGTGTAATTTTTAGATTTTTGCTGATGTTATGGTGTTAACAGCTTTGATTAATTTGGAGATTTAAATAGAAGGCTCAAGAGTAAAGATTTGGCTCAGCTTGATGATAGCAAGTCAAACCGATAGACGTGGAGTAAAAGTGAAATTAAGGACCCATCCTAGGACTATTTTCACAATGCACCTCGTTTAAGTGAACCTTAGTCACCTGCAAACTTATTGGGGGTCCAACCCCACACAAAACTGTAGAGATTCCCGAATTTGTCTGTTTAAGGATGGTTAAATTGATGGTCCTGAAATCCAAGAAGTGTTGATCATGCTCGCTCAAGAAAGAAACGAGTGGAACATGTCAATGGAAGAATGGTAACATGGCCCATGAGGGACATGGACACACCACTATTGTGTGAAGACACGATCACCTTATCATAAGGGAAAAAGGAACAAGAACCCCAAAGGAGTCACCATAAATTATTGATCATCGAATTAAAATCAAACGATTGCTTTGAAAATTATATATATATATATATATATATAATTTTTTATTTTTAAAATCATGTTTTAATTTTGAAAAATATGAGACCAAATAGATCCCATACATTTAATAGTTTAAACAATCGAGCATAACACTACAAGCAATACACTGTCGTGAGAGATAGGTATACAACTTGATAGTGGGCTTGATCATATAAACTAAAAAAGCTAATGTCATCTGTTTAGACTGTGAAACTTTTATGTATGACAGACAAGTTCCCGTACATAATATAACGATTAGATTGGATTTATATTACTTGGGTTCTTAAGTACCCTATAAGGGCAAGCCTCCATAAATAGTTGCATCTTAAATGACCAAAGTCACTTAAGAAAACTCTCGATGATGATCAAACGTAGTTGCCTTAAGAAAATCAACTTTTAGGGTTTCAAGGTTGGATGTGGAAATTTCAAGTGGGAATAGCTCAAGTAGAAACAGTTATTTTTAGGAGTCAAATGAGTTAAAGGTAGAGAATGTCACCGGTCCTGAGTAGAACAACATTAACTTCTCAAACTATCATATTGTTTGCCTTCAATTTTGGAATGATGTTATTTAATGTTTCATCCTTCAAATTTTATTATTTAGGGCTTACAATTACATGACATTGATCATGCAAATAACCTAGAAGATAGGAAGATTTACACCATACGAAACGATGACTTCAGAATCCTAATAGAGTTATGGCTTATATTGTAAAAGAGGGTTGTGCAAAAGTCTAAAGATAAGGTGAGGATTTACGAGGCAGACAACCATGAAATCTAATGGATTTGTTATTTAATTCTATGGAATGGTTTTACTGATGTAGATCATAATTTTTGAAGATGGTCTTCTGTACATTCTTTGTTCTACTGAATTCGATCCTTGATTTGTTGGTGGAAGTCCTTTATCCTTTGCTTGCATTCTCGCCGTGCTGCCCATAAAGTTTGCTCCGAGATCCTTATTGACGGTGGCTTCAGTTTTAGGGTTTTATGTCTTATATTTTAATTTTGATTATTATTGTTAAAATTATAGGATGTGTTCATTCATGTGTTATAGTGAACCATCCTAAACAACCAGACTACTGTTATCTATCTGAAAGGTTTGGCAAGGATGTAGGAAAAAAGCATATAAGTAAAGCATGTTGTAGAAATGCAGGAAAGAAAAATAAATGAACTAAAACATGCATACCTAGGCCCCTGCTACTGATGCAAAAGGGTTAGTACAATAAACATAATATAGTGACGTGCATGAAATTTAAGCGGATATAGAGAATTTAAGGAAATCATAAGAAAATCCGTCGCGCAAAAAAAAAACTTAAGCAAATCATAAGAAAATCTATCATGAGAAAAACTTATGCAAATTGTAAGAAAACATGAATTTAGTAAAACAAAAGTCATTATCACATATAGAAGATCAGGGTTAAATGTAAGAATTTGGTAAAGGTGGAGGCTTAGAGTCGGGTTGTGTGCTTTGTAATCCCAATTTTGGATAGGAACTACTAACCAAGAAAATCTAGAAGGGCAATTCCTGGCCTCAATTAGAATGATTAACAAGTGGACCTTAATAAGGTAACATTTAAAAATTCTTTAATTTTCTTGCATGTAGAACTTACTTAGTAGTCAAAAGTAGTGTTTTTGTAGGAGAAGAAATTTTTGTTATGTTGTATACATATATGTAAATGTTTTGGAAAAATTAGATAATCAACAAGTTAATCGCTCTGATTGGACTAGAAATATAGACAACCTATGAAATCCAGGGGCAACTTCTTACCAAAAGTTGGGGAATAATAGGTCGTTGCAGTATGAGATGCTCTTCAAATATCGCACTCTTAGTACACATAAGCATTATCTTCATCGCCTTCGGCACCCGAACCTCCAACTTACACAAGCTCAATGATCCCCATGTGGCATTAAATTATCCTCAGTTGCTCACAAGGGTTTGAATATCTTATCTAAGACTCATACCTTTGAGCATATGGGTTTACCGTAGGATAAGTAGTGAGGGGTTTTTCATTAAAGATTTAAGTTAAAAGGGTCTCGAATCAGAATCATATCTTGGTGTGTCTTTAGAAATTTCATGTTTTTTTAGTTTAAATTTAGTGCTTGTTTAGTTGTGTAGATGATTTTCATTAAAAAATCATAATAATCCCAAATGTCCTCTAGAATATCAAAAATCCTGGGGTCTAGTGTAAGTCCAAATGACCTTGAAATCTTTTGGATCATTCCAAGTTCAATCTCAGCTTTACAATGTCATTAATTTGATCGTTTGAGTTAGATTGATGTTTTAGATTATGCTCAATTTTCATGTTTCAATCAACCCATGAGTAGGGTAAGTAGTCACTTCTTTAGTGTCATGTTTGAGGTCAATGTGGGTAGTCACCTTGAGGGGTGAGCTTAATCACTTACAGGAATTATTTTCTCTTCTCAATTGTGCCTATTCTTGTAGTGTTTTAGAAATGTTTATGAAAAGTTATTTTCTTTCTTTCTAATCCCTTTAAATGATTTAAGATTAGGCCTGGCTCACTACTAAGCTTTTAGATCTCTTAAGATAAACTTGTAATTTTGAAAAAGTTTCATGGAATATGTTTGATCCATATTAAAAGATTGAATTGTATTTACCCCTTGGCTTGGGACTTTAAATCAGTGAATTATTGACTTCTTAACTTTTACCCACTTACACCTGAATCATCCAAGTTTAATTATCTTTCAAAGCTCAATAATTTAGATAATTACAACATTACCTTATTGTAGAAAATAGTGTGAATTGGTTTTTATCCTTTCACTCTTGTGTTTCAATCATCTCAGAGGGTTTATTATCATAAATATTACCCATTTACCCTTGGTTTGACCTAAATTTTAATTGAAGTACAAAACTCTAAAATTATAATTTTTCCCCTAGGGTTTTGTACCCATAGCTCTTTTAGTTTTACTCTAATACCATGAAACTTTGCTGCACATGACTCATGGGTTAAATAAGACATCAGAGGAGAATTTATATTTTTTTTATTTTTATTTAATTTCATATAATTACTTTGGTTCATAATTATGAATTTCCAATGTTAATTAATTTTATTAACTAAAACATGTTTGATGTCCTTAAGAAAGTTTTGTTGTGTTCCTATAAGTCAGAGAACCATTTAGGATAATTTTCAAAAATTTATGTAACACATTTCAATTTTTACGATTTTTAGTTAAGTTTAATTAATAAATAAATATAAAATTATATTTTTTTGTGAAAATTAACTTTTATATTTTTCATTAATCTTCTAACTTCAAAGAACATCGAGAAATTTTTTTTATATTTTTGTGATTTTTCTTTGATTCTTCTATTATTATTTATCGTCAAAAATATGTTACATAAAAGTATTTTTTTTATTTTTCTAAAAGCTTGTAGAAGCATTCCTTAGTTGTCTTCTTCATCAAGGAGTGCTGTGTTACATTTTGAGATGTATTTGTATTTTTTAAAAAAATATTTTTAATTATTTAAAATTAGATAAATACCTAAAAAGTTAGATTATTATTTTAACTTCAATTTTATTTTTCCTAAGTGCCTATGTTTTCAAGGAGCACTCCAAACTAAATTTTGTAATTTTTTCTTTTCTATTTTATTTTAAATAATTATTTTAAGTCTAAACTACTATTTTCCTAGAAAATAAATTTTATATTAAAAATAACTTTCTAACTTCAAAATTTTTATGGGGGCATGTTAAGGTGGTTTTCTTTTAATTATGGTGATTTTTATGAAATTCTAAATTAGATTTCATATTTTTAATTTTTGTTAATTTTTAAATATTAAAAATTCTTAACAATACATTCTTCCTTTTAAATGGTTTTTTTATTTTTCGTAAGATCCTCTGACCACAGTAACTCAAAAAACTTGATTTCATGTTTTTCTAGTTTATATTTTTATTTTTTCTAATTTTTTAGTTAAAGTAAAGATGAAATTCTTAGAAATATAGGGCTTTTGATGCTAGGGGTGTCCTATGAACTTGGAAAAATTGTGGAACATCCCTAAGATCTTTAGAAATATGCCCTCAAAATTTCATGTAATGGTGATCGACACCATTTTGGTTGTGGAGTTGCCCGTTGGAAGCTTTCAGCCGCCGGAATCGAAATCCCATCACCCGCTTAGGAAAGACATTTAATATATATATATATATATATATATATATATATATATATATATATATATATATATATATATATATGTAAGTTTAG
>JXCR01134338.1:109896-141592 GCA_002079205.1 Phalaenopsis hybrid cultivar
ATATATATATATATATATATATATATATATATATATATATATATATATATATATATATATATATATATATATATATATATATATATATATATATCATGTGTTGTTGTTTTGTCCCCATGAAATCAAAGTAGTTTTCTTTATTTTTCTCCTTGTGATGAGAAATAATCATGTGTAGGATTAGACTTGTTTAGCATTTCTTTTATTTCATAATTGTGATGATTCATTGCTTCACACTTAATTTACTTATTTAGTTTGGCCAATTGATAAGTTAAAACTTGTTGTGAATCATAATGACCTGGGAGTGCTATGAATTTCCCAACTAGTAAGAATCACATTGCTCTATTTGGTGAAGGAAAAGTAGTCCATAGGCTATGCAAATAAATATAGAGATACGTTTTGATGGGTGTAAATTGGCGATTTTAGTGAAACATGCTATAATCATAACCAATTTGATCTAGTGTTTGAAACCTAAAGCTTGGTTTGCCAAACTTAGGTCTTACATGGGTATTCTAGAGTGACAGGCTATCATCTATCCAACATAACTAAGGATTTAGGAACTTAACTATAGGTTAGCCAATGTTCTTTATGCACTCATAAGAGAGTAAAGAATATGTATGCTCCTATTTATCATAAAAATACATTTAAATTTGTAAACATTTGATTCCTACACTGATTATAATCTCATTGCAAGGAAAAAGATTTTTCCATACAATTTGAGCTTTTCTACATAAACTAGTTTAGAAACATGTAACATTTTCTTTAAGTTTAGAAATAGAATTTGTAGGTATTAGTTACTTCTTTATAAAATTTCAACTTTAATTCCTAGATAATTTACCTATAGTTTAAGTAGAGTTTTACTAAGTCAATAAAAAGAGTTTTACCTTCCCTGTGGGATCGATACTTGGGTATTAAAACAACTTCCTATATTACTTGAAACGATGCAAAAAGGATCAAATTTGGAGCAAAAATGTGAAAAATTGTGAAAAAGAGTTTTGGCGCCTAAGCGTCGGTTAAACAGAGAAGACCACACCTAAGCGCCGCTTAAGCGCAAGTGGCAGTTACTAGACTAGTAAAATCAATTTTCACGAATTTTGAGAAGGTTTTTGAGGCACCCATTGGCTTAATAGGTGATTGTAACCATCATGGATGAAAATTATCATGAAAGGATGCATCTCTTGGGTAAATACATCGAATCAAGACACATTTTGAAGAGATCCCAAGGCACCTCTTGGAAAACTATAACTTAGAAAAGAGTTCTGAAAATGTCCGAAAAAGTTGGAGTCTTGAAAATATTGGCAAGTTTTGAAAGTTCTTTTCTATGTTAGCCAATGTTCTTTATAGACTTTTCTAAGTTAGCCAATTTTGAGGCACCCATTGGTTTAATATTTTCACTACTCAAACTTTAAATTAGCCAATGTTCTTTATAACATCTCTGGTAAGGGTAAAGAATATTATTGCTCCTATTTGGCACAACACAATTTGCATACTTTCACAACAGAAGTTCTATACTTATTACTAATTCATGATAAGAAGAAAGATATTTTCATATTAAATATTTTTCTTCTACAAAAATTTTAGTTGTCTTTTTACTGTTTCGTTAAAATATAAAAGAAAATACCAAAAATATTTTAATTTTAAATTCCTACAAAATTCGTTTTTAGTTTAAGTAATTATCTTTTTAAAGATAGAAAAACTTTCTAAAAAGTGCATATTGCATAATCTTCTCTGTGGGTTCGATATTCAGGTTTTAATCAAAAAGTATTCTATTACTTGATAACGATACGTATACTTGCTTAGTATCTCAATATAAATATATATAAATTAAAAAGTTAAATTCTTATTTTTCTTCAGAATCAAGTTTTTGGTTTTGTTGCAAAATAAGGAAATATAAAGGAAAAATACCATCAGAACTTTTGTTATACTGTGCATAAGCATTAGGTATCCAGGGATCACTACCCGCCACCAAGGGTCACCAGATTCGATGAAATTGAGGTAGTGCTTAGTGACCTACCTTAGACCATGGCAAAGACAACTCCCACTGAGGTTATGGAACCACCAATTGAGTTCAATGTGAAGGAAGAGTCTATTAGAGAAGATCAATGATATTAAAAGAACTTTAAAAGTCCATCATGATTTGTCCCGCTATTGAAACGAAACAAGTTTACTACAAAGGAAAGTCCATTCTCATAAAGGAAAAAGAGTGTGTTCCACCACCATCCATATTTGAGATTAGGTCCAGCTCAAAACCTATATTGCTGACCCATACACAGTAGAGGAATAGTAACCACTCTACCTTGAAGAAGAAGAAGAAGAAAAACATCACCAACAATACAAAAACTGATGAACTTGAGGAAATGAGGTTCCCCTAGAACTGTCCTCCTCTAGGAGGGAGCAAGTTATACCCATTGTTCATTGCTCACGATAAGGAAAACATTTGCAGGATTGCTATTAGTCCGCCTTGATCTTTCCATCACCACCTAGAAAAGAAGAAGAGCATGTTCATCTCAAGAATTACTTATGTTTTTGAGAAACTCACCAGAAGTGCTTAATCTCTCAGGTACTGCACAAGAAGGGGAGTACAATCTCACTAGAGATAAAAAGAAAATTCTCAAAAAAGAAAAAATTGACTGTAGATTTTGGAAGATCAACATATCTAGGGTTCCCATCAAGCTTCATTTGAGGGGCTGACATATTCTAATTGTTCCACCTTGAATGCCCGCCAAACTTCATTTGGGGCCCAAAATGACAAGCACTACCACCCTCATAGAAAAATAGCACCTTCACTCTCTTTCCAAAGCTAGATCAAGAGACCGTCCAGCTTCCCTACTGAAATATAAGGAACTGCTTCTAAGAACCAAGGAAACATCTATCAGCATGAACTCGCTTGTGTAGATGTTACGAGCTGGGGATTGTACTTACCTTCAACATGATGACATGGCTGCGAAGGTATCCCGTACTGACTAAAAAAGAACATGTGGAGTTTCAAGCAATCCAAGGAAGCTTTGATGTTATGGGTACAAATTTTATCATTCTAGTTGATAATTAACAAGAAAAACCCATTCAATAGAGGAAATATTAAAAAGACTACGATCCAACATTATAAAGTTGTTGGCAGATAGAGTAAGGGGCTCCCTCGATGACATGGAGGATGAGTTCACAAAAATAAACATGGTGAAGACTCAAGCTACCTCATTTGCATGAGAGGTACCACCATCGAGCAATGAAGAACTGACAGAAGAGCTATAAAGGATCATACATCATCAAGATGGGCATATAAGCCATATCAAGATGAGCATATAAGCCATATCAAGAAGAAAGTCGAAGAGATGATGACTGCATTAGCAATTTTACATAGCTTGCCACTAGTAACCCAATTGCCAGCCGCACCAAAGGTAGTTTACATAAGGAGAAAATCAAAAGAAAAAGGATTCCACTCAAAATGGGATCCTCGAAAAAGAAATCACTCAATTATTTGAGCAGGAAGTCAAGAAAATGATTACCCAGGTGCGAGACAGATCACTTATTTCAAGAAGTAGACCCTACCCAGAATAATTTGATTCAGTCCAATACACTAAGGGCTTCGTACCTCTAATTTTCAACGTGTTTGATGAGGAGAAAAACCCTCTTTAGCATGTTGCACACTTTCAAGCAAGTTGGTGTAACATTGAGGGTGGTGATGCTCTTTTATTTTGTTAGTTTGTCAGTGATCCCGATTGTTTATATGCAATAGTATAACAATGTCTTTAATGATATTTTTCACTTATGTTTCCTTACTTTGCAACAGAACCAAAAACTTGATACTNATACACCTCAAGTCATGTATCTATCCCAAAAGATAAACATAAGGCTTGAGGTTGAGACTCGATCAAATAAACTAAGAAATATAAGACATCAGTTTGGTCTGCAAAAAATTATTTTTATTTTTTGGCAAGTTCCCCTATTTAATACAAATAATTAAATAGGGTTTAGATTAAGCTAGGTTTGGAAAAAGCTTTCTATAAGGGCAAGCTCCTGTAGTTAATTACATATTAGATAACTGAAGTCACCTAAGAAAACTCTCGATAAATATCAGGGACTATTATCTTCAAAGAGATCAAAAGGATAGGACTTTTCAACGAGATTGGACAAAGAGGTGTGAAAGGGGAATGACTCAAATTTACAACATTTATTTTTGGAATCCGAAAGAGGAAGAGCTAGGGGATTTCATAAATCCGGAGGAGAATCTTAGTGACTTCCCAAGCTATCTTATAGTTTGACTTCAATTTTGAGGAGAAATATTTAAATATTTTATCCTGTAAATTTTATTAATTAGGGCTTACACTCGTGTGAAACGATAACAAAAATAGCCTAGAAGATGTGAGAATTTAGGTCTTGATGAACGACAACCTCAGAATCCTATGACAGGTTACGGCTTATATTGTACATTAGAGCTATACAAAGGCCTAAAGATGAGTTGAGGATTCATGTTGTAAAAGCAAACAACCTCAAAATCCTATGGCTTATTATTTAATTCTAAAGAGTGGTTTAGTTAGTGTAGATATGTTTTGTTATTGAAGATGGTCGTGCTGCCCAAAATGTTACCTCCAAGCTCCTCGTCGTGACGAGTTTAAGTTTTCTAATGTGTCGGGTTATGATGTCAAATCAAATGTTCCTATGGCTATGGTCTTTTAAATAATTTGGGGCAAATTCAAGTTGATTAGAGCTACACCGGTTAGGATACTACGATTCCCTCATTCTGGCACCACCATTTCCTTTTGGATTCACTTAGCCAAGATGAGTTTACTAAACTCAACTTAATGAGTTCCATACTTTTATTTAGACCGTGGGAAATCTCGTTAGCAACCTTAGGTTACATCCTCCGAGGGATTTCCGATCATCCGATAGAGACGTCTTCATTTAGTTGCAATTATTGTTTTGTGATGTTTGTGGTTAAATTTTGAGTTATCATATATTTTGAATGTTGTGACAGTGAATTTTATCTTGATTGATTTTTAGCTTTTGTTTTAGTTTTGTGGCTATTCTAGCAGTTTTGGTTTTCATGCAGGGTGACATCATTGTTTAACATGCAAGCTCGAGGCAAGAAGTACAAAAAGGTAAATGCATTAATTTAAAAGTGTATCTGTCGATTCTTCTCGTTCCACCACCTAAAAGTTTAGTACTTGCAAGGCATTGATAAAATTTTGTAGAGAATTTAAATTGCAGGAGTGGATGAAGGTATAGCTACCAAACCCCAAGTTATGATTTTATTGAATCTCAGAAGATCCTAGTGGATGGTTTTAGAACAAAAATATGGCAAGTCCAATTTGCTCTTCAGAATGTCCAATAGATTTCAAAATGCTCGAGGCATGACCCTAAACCACTTTGAAGATCTCTTGAAATATTCCGAGTTCATTTTGGACTTATCATATTGTTCCATTTATCATTTGAGGTTGAAGTGTGACTACCATGTTGCTCAGTGAAACTTGACAATATAATTATCCCTAGGATAGGATGCTCGATTAATCAATTAATGTTTCGTTTAAAGGTTATGTGAGTGGGTGCCCCTATGGTATGTTTAAGTCATTTAAGATTATGGTGCCCGCAATTAAGGTTAGGCTTATAGTGTTTAAAAATCTTAATCGCCAATCATATCATCTTCTAAATCCAATCAATTGAGTTTAAAAATTGAGCCTAGGTCACTACTAAGCCTTTAATAATCACGATAGGTGGAATGGTGATTATAAAAAATTTGATTTAAGTGATATGTATTCTTATTGAAAGATCACATCATCCTCAAATTTGAGCTTAAGAAAGTAAATTATCATCTTTTCTATCCTAAGCCCATCATTTAAGAATTATTTGATCTTAGTTGACTTCCAAGCCATGAAGATTAGGAGAGTTATGATTTTGTTTATGTTGTGCAAGGGTGGTGAGTGAGTTTCTACCTTTTAGTCCCATTGTATTTCAATCATCCAATCATATTTATTAAGATCAAAATTACCCATTTTCCCTTGGTTCATCCTAAATTTTGATTAAGGCGCCAAAGTCTAAAATTACCACTTTGCCCTTTGGGCACTTCACCTCATAACCCATTAAACCCAACTCAATTGACTTTGAGGGTTTAGAGTGTCATTTCCATGAGGTAATTATAATATTAGAAGAGAATGTGGACTTCTTAAAATTTAGTTTAGTTTAATTATTTATTTAAATTCAGAAAATAGGATTTTTAGAAATTTATTTATTTGACTTACCAATAAAAGTTTTAGTTTATGAGGAGGTTATTAGAAATTTTCCTAGGTCATAGAAACACTTAAGCAAAATTTCATGACTTTTTTTAATTAATTTTTTATTATTATTATTTTATTATTAACAAGTTTCAAAGATTTAATTAAATAGAAAATAATATTTTAATTACAAAATTTTATTTTATATTTTTATTAGACTTCTTTGAGTTCAAAAAAATGAGTGAATCAAATTTTGTATTTTTATAATTTTTAATTTATTCAATATAATTATTTTGATTAGAAAATAAGGGAAATTCATTTTTTATGCTTTTAAGATTTATTTTTAATTTGGGAAAATTAGGAAAAAATATTTTAATGAGTCTCAAGTGATTAGAGAGCAATTAGGCACATTTTGAAATATTTTGATATTTTTTGGATTTTTAATTATTTTTAATTATTTTATAATTCAAAATAAAGTTCAAAAATTAAATATTTTATAAAAAATAATTTTTATTTTTCCCAAGTGCCTCTGATCACAAAGAAATTGGGAAACCACTTTTCATATATTTCCCAAGTGTGTTTACTTTAATATAATTATTTTTGTACAAAAATACAAGGTTCCTTAATAAATCAACTTTCATACTCAAACCTAATCAAATAATTTTCAAATTTTTTTATTGGATAAACAAGATTTTTATAAATAATGTGGGATTGATTTTGTCAAATTTTGGTAAGTATATAATTTAAAAAAATTAGCACAAGATATTTACATTTAATTAAAAATAGAAATTTACAAGATAATTCAAACATAATGATATTTTTCCTAGATTTTTTTGATCACAGGAAACCTACTAAAATTATTCCCATAATTTTCCAAATGATATTTTGATTTATATAATTAACATATTCTAAAATAGTCTCCCTAGATTTAAAATTAGGGCTAGAAGCATAGAGATGTCCTCTAACCTTGAAAAAATCAAAAAACATCCCCTCTATCATGAGGAACAAACCCTCAAAATTTCAAGCCATGGTGAGCAATGTTTGATCATAATGAATTAAAATACTCCAGAGGGTATTTAATTCATTGAAAATCATGTAATAAGAAAATAATTTTTATTTTTAGTCCACATTATTCTTCTCTATTCACTGAGCAAGCAAGTATTTTTCTTTTATTTTTATGATTTTTTTAGAGAGAGATATGAATTTTTGAAGTTTATGCATTTAAAATAATTCATAAAATCCATATTTATCTACTTATCCTATGCGGCGCCAACTCAACCTACGGCAGCTCCGAACTCACACGCGGCGTGCTCCCATTCATCATTGTCATCCACCTTAGCTACCATGCGGCCTGCCGTTCATGCACCAAGAGTTTGTTCAGCTTGATCTCCTCCGTCCATTGGATACACGAGCTATCAGATGGCTCCCCGTTATCATCCCCAAATGACCTAATCCGAGAACCGTTCATACTAAAACCTTAAGATCTTTGCCTAAACTCAACTAAATTGCATGGGGTTTGTTCTTAAACCTTCATCTACTCAAGATGAACCTTTCCATATGGTATATATGGTATGAAATACAATAAATATGTATAATGAATGAAAAAACACTCGAATTATGGTTAGATCTCAATACCTTTATCTGAGAGGGGAGGCCTCAATCAGTTAGTTGTAGTAGCTTTGATTGAGTCCAACGAACCTCCAGATGAAGTCTCAAGCCCTGGTGAATTGTCTTGGTACGTTTTTTATCAAACTCGATTTCAAGTGTTGGTCTAGAGCTATCCCAGAGGATGTTTCAGAGGGGGCTTTGATCGGGAACCAACTACTCTTGCTCTAGGGAAGGTGTGTGCACAATTAACTGATTTTTGGTTCATTGTGGAGGCTTGGAGGAATTTGTCCTGGTTTTAGGGCAAATTTTAGTTAAGAAATTGGCTATGTATAGTGGTTATGAGTGGCTGAGAGCAAGGAGATTGCACGTGGGATGGTTTGGAGAGGCTCTGGTGAGATATTGATTGAGTTTCCCCAAGGTTTCAAGCACTCTCTTCCTTAGCTGTGGAGAGGTCAATTTAAAACCATGGCTGCCTGGTGGAGCTCAGGGCTGGGAGTTGGGTGCTAAAGCATGCTAAGGTGGAGGGAAGAAAGGCTCAAGCATCCAATTAGAGTGAGCCAACTCAGGTGAGTTTAATTTTGGGTTTTGGATAATGGGTGCACCTTTAGGCTGGCTATTTCCGGTGGTTGAGGTGGTGGCTGGTCAGGGTATGGTCACTTCTTGGCTCAGGGAGGCCAGAGGGTGCTTAATGATGATTAACACTTAATGGTGTGGCATGATGGCAAAGATATTTTGGCTTAGACCCAAAAATGGGATGAAATCCTTTAATTTAGGGAACCATTGGTCCATAGCACGGCTTGGCTAGTTTAGGTGGGTTTAGGCTGGTTAATAGGATGCACTTGGTGGTTGGAGTGTTACTTGGTTGGCCAATATAGTTTGGTTGGGTCAAATTTAGTGTATGGGTTCATTTGGGTCAAATTGGCTTGGAGTTGAGTTTGGGTTAGGCTAACCATGACATTGAGGTCAATCGATTGATCAATATTGTGTAGATGATTGTCATGAGGAATTTTAAAAATATTTGGTGTGATTTGGAGTTGACTTGGAGGTTTAATTTGGTGGGTTTTGGTCATTTAGTCAATTTACGGGTGTTGGATTGGACTTGGGTTTAGGTTAGGCTAAGGTTGGGTTAGGTCCAAATTGATGGTTGAAAAAGGTCTATAGTAATGTCATAAATAGTTTTCAACATAAATTGGGTGTCAATTTTGGGGTTTGGACATTCAATTGGATCGCATTTTGGGACATAGCCAATTTGGGGCAAATTTTGTGGTTTTGGACTTGAGTTAAAATTAAATAAAATTGAGGCTTCACGAAGGCCAATTGACGGTTCAATTTGATTTTTAGGATTTTTATGAAGAGTTTAGGATTTAAATTGGGGAAAATTGAGTAGACTATGGGGTTCAATTTAGTAGGGTTATGTCATATGGTCAAAATTGGGGGTTTGACTTGGATCAAAATTGAGCTCAAAGCATGGTTCAATTAGGCTTGGATTTGGTTTTAATTGATCATATGAAAGATTAATTTGAGTTTAAGATTGAAATTGAGTGGATATGGGGCCAAATTGATGGATATTTGAGGTGAATTTGGGGAAATTTGGTCTTTAAAGGTAATTTGGAGGTTTCGGTCAAAATGGTCAAATTGGCCAAATTTGGTTCTATTGAAGGGTCCAAATTGATTTTAGAGACATTTGAAGTGATTTTGGATGTTTTGGGAAAGTTTGGGTTACCAAGGGTATTTTTGTAATTTTGACAAATTTGAGGGTATTTTGGTAATTTTGGCCATTTTTGGTGGTTTTAAGAAATTTGGGTATTTTAAAATGGTTTGAAATGATTTTTGAACAAATTTTGGTATTTTTGGTCAATTTGAGTT
Source organism: Phalaenopsis hybrid cultivar (assembly GCA_002079205.1). Taxonomy (NCBI): domain Eukaryota; kingdom Viridiplantae; phylum Streptophyta; class Magnoliopsida; order Asparagales; family Orchidaceae; genus Phalaenopsis; species Phalaenopsis hybrid cultivar. The sequence continues at coordinate 119,574 of JXCR01134338.1, forward strand.
TGGGGGTGTTTAGGTAATTTGGACGAATTTAGGTGCAAAATGTCAAGTTGGATTTTTTGGTAGAATTGGGGTGTCAACCACTATGTATGAGTTATGGACCAATGAAACACCCATTTGGTCACCTATGTACTGGTCTTAGCTAAACCCTAGCCTAGGGCTAGTGGGTCTAGGGGACCATCTACATGAGTCTCCCGAAAGATCAAGGGATTAAAGTCAGCAATTTAAGGTTTAGTGTTGCAAGTGAATGTGTGCAAGTGAGTGAACTAGCTCCAGACCAACACCCAAGGCCAGCCCTAAGGTCAAGTAGTCCTATGGGGACTCTCCTTGAGATCCTCCACACTAAGCCCACCTATTAAGTGCTAGAGGTTTGGACCAATATGTGGAGCTTCAAGTTGAGCAAAGAACAGTTTAGAGTTTCTAATGGAGAGAGTTCCTTTTCTAGTCTTCTAGGAATAGTCAACAGAAAAGTCCTAAGGCTAGACCTTAGGCTTACTAAAGAGGGAAAACTAAACCTCAACCAAAAGTGAGGTCAACAAATGAACCCCTAATAGGTGTGGTGTGCTGGGCAGGCACACCACGCGTATTGGCGTTGGCGGACAAGATCAAAAAAATCAACATAGACTCCTAAGCAACAGACCTAAAAAGGAGTGTAAAAATTGAGTGCTAGTTGTTTTTACTGGGAATATAGCAGGTGAATATCCGATCAAAATCATGGAGTAGGAACTTTCACTAGGGATTGGAGAGTAGGTTTCAAATTATCAAGTTTCAGGTGTTTTCGTAGGACGGGAATCCCTATTTAGGTGTTAACCCTGAGATGGGAAATGAAATTTTGGTATCAATCACAGAAAGAGAGTTGGAATTTTCAGTACCGACCTCGAAAGGAGGGAAACATAATTTAAGTACTGATCCTAAATGAGAATTGAAATTTAGGTATCAATTTCAGAAAGAGAATCAGAATTTAGGTACCAACCTCGAAAGATAGGAATTAGAATTTAGGTACTGATCCCGAAATGAGAATTGAAATTTAGGTATCAATCTCAGAAAGAGAATCAGAATTGAAGTACCAACCTCAAAAGATAGGAATCAGAATTTAGGTACTCATCCCGGAATAAGAATTAAAATTTAGGTATCAATCTCAGAAAGAGAATCAGAATTTAGGTACCGACCTCGAAAGATAGGAATCAGAATTTAGGTATTGATCCCGAAATGAGAATTGAAATTTAGGTATCAATCTCAGAAAGAGAATCAGAAATTAGGTACTGATCCCGAAATGATACTTGAAATTTAGGCATCAATCTGAGAAAGAGAATCAGAATTTAGGTACCGAACTCGAAATATAGGAATCAAAATTTGGGTATTGATCACAGAATGAGAATTGAAATTTAAGTATCAATCTCAGAAAGGGAATCGAAATTTAGGTACCGACCTCGAAAGATAGGAATCAGAAGTTAGGTACTGATCCAGGAATGAGAATTGAAATTTAGGTATCAATCTTAGAAAGAGAATCAGAATTTAGGTACCGACCTCGAAAGAAAAGAATCAGAATTTAGGTACTGATCCTGAAATGAGAATTAAAATTTAGGTATTAATCTCAGAAAGAGAATCAAAATTTAGGTACCGACCTCATTGATTTAGAATAGGATGTCGTGTTTCATTCAACGGGGCCTTATATCAGTCTCGAGGATTGAGAATGGGATGCAGTGCACCATTTGGGGGGATCTTATACCAATCTTGAGGGTTGAGAATGGGGTGTCATGTTCTAATTAAGGGGGTCTTATACCAATCTCGAAGATAAGTGTGACATTAGGGAGGAAAGCTCTGGGACTCATATCCAACCCAAATGGTGACAAGGGAAATATCTGCTACGTTGGGGAGGAAAGCACTGGGACTCACATCCAACTCGAAGGGGTAGCGAAAAAAGAACTAGCGTCTCGGTACTATTCCTGAGAATAATATAAAAATAATATAGAGAATTTATGGTGTTGAATTCATTGATATGTGGCATGTGATAGGGTTGACGTTGGCAAAGAAAAATTTGTGAGACTTTGTGAGATTTTGTGCAAAATGTAAAATTCCACGGGGATTTAAAGAAAATTAGTGCAGCTAAAGATAATTTTGTTGCACGAGCAAAGAGTAAGAGATCTCAAAATCGAGAGTAAAAACTCAATAGATTTATTTTCTTTTCTTGTTGCTTTTATCACATTTAATTATTAAAATATATTTTTAAAATTCAATTTTTTTGGTTGATTTTCAATAGAGAGTTTTTCTTTTTGGATTTTATTATTATTAATTTTTCATTATTTAGTTCTTCGTTCTTTGTAGCTCGGAACCAATGCATGTTTCTGGGGATCTTGATCTATCGTAAAAGAGGGCAATTCAAGAAACAGATTGAATTTTGAAATAAATTTCATTAATTTGCTTCAAATAAGAGTTACAGATTGAACATTAGGTGAAGCATCAAAAGGTACAATATGTTGAACGCATCAAAAGTACATCCAAAAATATCTCATGCTGGGTGCATATCATAAGCTGAGCATATTTGATACACATATCATCATATCTGCTGTATCAAACTGCAGTAAAAAAAGGTATCCCCTGACTTTCCATCTTCGGTGGGGAGAGCTCCTAATGAGCTGACCTACTAAGCCACGCTCCAGGATAAGAGTTCCCTTTGCATGTACTTAGAGGTGCCACCCTCTCATAGCTCGTAAGGTTGTAGTTCTTCTTACTCTTGATCTGGACGGAATCCATACAACATTTTGTTGCTATCCATCCTTTTGAAAGTTACAGACACCCTGCGATGTTGTACCTCTGAAATGCAGTGTTTGGCAAGATCTGCTCCATTCCCCTTAAGAAGCAGTACTGAACCCACTGGTAACGGAATTTCTACGGATCCTCTGAACTCACCGGGGCCAATGACATCTATTTCTTGCCCATACAGATTATTGCTTTTACTCATGAAGGAGACCGTGCAAAAAGGTCTCAAAAAATCATGATGGTCTATATGTGGGGGAATGCAATTGCTTTCATCGTAGATATTGATGATGCAACTGTTAAGAATGCAATCGACTGGAGGTATGCTCCATTGAACCATCCTCTTGATCATCCACTTTATCATAGGAGGTAACAGATCCACCTCATCATGTCTTAAAATCCCCGGGAGATTTCCTTGTATGTCCTTGGTAAAGTTATAACAGCAACCGCATTTTATGGTGATTCTGCCTTTGCTACGCATTCATTTTTGTAGTTCAGAATAGGTCCTTTCCATTAGAAGGCCAGCTAGACCCTATCTCTTAGGTTGAATATGTAGTCGAGAATGCTTCTTTCGTCATTTTCAGAGAAGACTCTGGTGTACAACTCCAACCTTCTAGTATATTGACAAATCTTCCTTGAACTTCTTCATAAAATTCAAAATTCCCTTTTCTTTACTTTACTCATCTTGTCAAATTATGCCATGCTGATCATTGGTGGCTGTTGAGGACGCTCCCTCATTTCAATATCAGCAGGAATCCATGCTGGTGATGTCTCTGTATTCAACGGAATATATGACTCCCCCATTGAGCGATCAGTGATCTGAAATCCGTCATCGGTGGATGTGTACTCCTCCAGAGTACTGAAACGCTCTAGGTGGAGGATGTTGCAGTCCGGACATTCCACAAATGCCCCTATATCTGGTGTCCATCTAAAAATTTTGGCGTTGCATGTCGGGCAACCCGCACCTGAAACCTCTGGTATCATCGGCTCTATAGTAAACTCAGACTCATCCTCTATGGTAGGCAAGCTGGAGGAAGTCTCTCTCATGAATGGATCATAGATTTTCCTCTCAAGAATCGAGGTAAACAAGTTTTCTGCTTCCTTCTTACATCTTCTTTCTTCATGCAAGAAAGCTATATGCTTTCGGTGATTGACATTTTTGTGTTGTGTCATTCGTAGTAATGCATCTGGCAGTCTCTCATCATTAGCAGTGACTAGACCTCCGGTCGGTGCGGCTATCATAGATGGCAGGCGACTAGTTCCTTACATCAGATCTTGTTGCCCTATCAATTTCTTCCCCTTCAGTGAGGAATCCACCTTGGTGTTGATATTTAATAGAAATGGTTGCCCTTCTTTTTCTCGACAACTGACCACGTCCATGTAGAAGTCTATGATGCCACCCTGTGGTGCCCCTTCCTCGTTAAGTGCAAGATTCCAGCCATCCTTGAAAGCAAAAATCAGCTTGTCTTGAGATTTTTTCTGCAGATGACAGGAAAAACATCAGTGCGCTGAAATTTATCAAGAACAAGAACAAAATAAAGTGTTTATTAGACAAAATTTTAGTTTGTATCAGTGAGAAGATCATTTATTTATATATTCTTTTTGTTTAATTTAGTAAGATATCAAACTTAAAAGTTTAAAAAAGAAAATTGAAGTATGTAACTTTAAAAGCTTTCATTTTACTTATGTTAATTTTATTACAAAATTTTTGGACCCGTTCACAGACGTTTGGCTAAATAAATAACCCCAACTCAATCAAAATTTCAATTCAAGCAATGTCAAGTTACATAGTATGTATTTAAGTATCGTTCGTTGATTGGCAACATGGGTCTCTCGCCTCGAAAAACCACTAGCTAGTTGGCTCCTCCTGCATAGACCTTTTCTACAACAAATGGTCCTTCCCAAGTTGGCTCAAATTTTCCACCTACTTTGTGGCGTGCAATAATAGGCCTTTTTAAAACAAGTACAAGATCACCAAGTTTGAATGTCTTTGGGCAGACCAATTTGTAATGAGCTTGTACCATCATTGCTTGCTAAAGTTTTAAATGTTGTTGTGCTTCTAGTCATTTTCCTTTAAGACTTTCCAATTCTTCAAGTCTGAGTTTTGCACTTTCTTCTGTTGTAAGTTGATTGGCGATAGTGACTCTGAGAGATGGCGTCTGAACTTCTAGCGGTAGTACTACCTCTGACCCATATACGAGCATGTAAGGTGTACACTGAGTAGGAGTCCTGAACGTTGTCTGGTAGGCTCACAAGGCTTTTAACAATTTGTTATGCCAATCTCTTTTGTTTTTTTCTAGTATTTTATTCAAAATTTGTACCAGTGTCTTGTTGAAGGCCTCCGCCAGGCCATTTGTCCTGGGATTGTATATTGTAGAGTATTCAGTCTATCTCATGTTGATTGATGAAATTGTTGATTTTTGTGCTCTTGAAGGCTATCCTATTGTCAAAAAATTTCTCTATGTAGAACTCCAAAATGGTAGACGACTTGGCTTTTGAAAAATTGAAGGACTTGTTGTGTTGTAACCTCTCATAATAGCACTGCCTCTGCCTATTTGGAAAAGTAATCTATATAGACAAGTATAAATCTGTGTCCTTTAGAGGATGGAGGGTCTATCAGACCTATTATGTCTGTGCCCCAACACTCGAACAACCACAAAGCAACGATTGGGTGTAGCACATTCGGAGGTTGGTGTAAAACCACCCCATGCACTTGGCACTGGTGACATCTTCTTGCGATATCCATGCAATCAGACATCATTGTCGGCCAATATTATCCGAGTCTCTTGATCTTTATTTTCATCTTTGGCCTTGACTAATGAGCGCCACATAATCTAACATGTACTTCTTTGACAATATTCTGTGCTTCGACTCTGCTCAAACATCATAGCCACATCTAATCAAATGATCTTCTATAGAGGACATTGCCTACTAGAGCATATGATGTGGCCCTTTATGTGATGTGATGTGCTGCTGACTTGTCCTCTACGAGCTTTCCCATTTGTAAATATTCTATTAATGGCTTACCTAATCTTTATTGATATCAGCAACTGGAATCATTGTTTCTTCTTCTTTTCTGAGCTTATATAGATTTTCAAAGTCAATTCGAGATAAAATTTATCTTCTTTGTATTGTGATATCAATGGAATCCTCCGGTAGACATATCAGTTCCTTGGCAAGTTTTGCTAAAGCATCGGCATGTACATTATCTCCCTGAAGAATCTGGTACAAAGTTAAATTGGGGATCTGTTCGAGCAGCTTCATGGTGTACCGAAGGTATTATGCTAATCTCGATTTCAATATCTTGTATTGTCCGGCGACTTGTTGAATGAAGAGTTGTGAGTCACCATAGATGGCAATATGTGTTATATCTATCGAAATTGCCAATTCCAACCCATCAATTAGCGCTTCATATTTTTCTTCGTTGTTGGTGCATGGCTCTTTCCGGTGGTATGAGAACCTCAGCATACCCTTATCTGACGTGATGAATATCAAACAAATTCCTACTTTTCCTGGTATAATTGTGTCTGATCTTTTGTCTTTTTTGGCTGACAAAGCTCTGTCAAAGTACATCTCCAAGCGTTGTGCACTAGAGAAATCCATCTGTAATACTTGCTCATCTAGTAACTCGTCATTAAGAGGGGACCCAGCTGGAAGTGGGTGTGCAGCGAGAAAATCTTCTAAAATATTTCCCTTTATAGCACATAGGGGAACAAAAGTCATATCATATTGCAACAAAATCATCGACCATCTTGCTAGACATTCAGAGAGTGTTGGTCGGGTCTTAAAATATTGCAACAGATTTACTTTTGAAATTAGAATTACCTTATGAGAAAGCATGTAAAGTTTGAACTTCTGGGTGACAAAAATCAAAGCTAGACAATGCTTCTTAATAGGTGGATACCTTATCTCCATCGATATTAGACATTGACTCAAGTAGTAGAGTGTGTTTTCTTTACCCTTGTCATTAACCTGAGCTAAGAGGGCTCCAAGAGAGTCATCTAAGGTCGCGGTATAAAGTATTAAACGTTTTATTGGGATAGGGGTTGCCAAAACAAGAGGTTTCATTAAATATTGCTTAACTTCATCAAAAGTCTATTGGCATTTCTCTTCCAAAACAAATATGACATCCATTTTAACTAATGTCGAGAAGGGGTGACACCTACATGAGAGATTAGAAATAAAGTGTCTTAGATTTACCAACTTTCCTTAGAAGGAACATAGTTGTTTCAAGGTTTTGGGCAGAGGCACTTCCAAGAAAGTTTTAATCTTATCCAGTTCGATCTCGATTCCTCAATAACGGACAAGAATTCATAGAAATTTCCCGGAGTTAGCGCCAAAGGTGCACTTTAAGGGGTTCATCTTGAGATTATATTATAGTAATCCTTAGAACACGATCCCCAAATTATACAAATGGTATATTTTCTATTTACTCTTGATGAGAAAATCATCCACGTAGCATTCCACTTGGTTGTGAATGAGGTCATCAAAGATCTTGGTCATTGCTCGCTGATACGTTGCTCCGACTTTCTTCAACCCAAATTACTGTGTAGTAGAAAATCCCAATAGGTTTTTTGAAGGCCGTAAGTGCTGCATCTTCTGGAGCCATCTTGATTTGATTTTACCTTGGCGATCTATCCATAAAGGAGAAAATCTCATGTGTCGAAGTGATATCCACCATCATTTCTGGTATTGGTAATGAAAATTCGTCTTTTAGACATGCTTTGTTCAAAACCCTGAAGTCAACACATAGACAAATTTGTTCATTTTTCTTCTTAACTGGCACAATGTTAACTAACCATGTGGGTTATTGCTCTTCCCTCACAAAGTTAGCATCTATTAACTTCTTCACCTTGACAACGAATTGTTGCTCTATTTCAAGGCGCATTCTTGTTAGAGCTTTTTTTACTGAGGTCATATCACAAGTTTATGAACCGTAACTTCTGTTGACAGTCTTGACATTTCATCATAACTCCAAGCAAAGAAATCTTTGAATTCTATTAATAGTTTGATCAACTCTAAAGATTCTTTGTCGTTGAGTAGAGAACTTATAAATGTAGGATGAGCCTGGCCTTCCGTCCTAAGGTTAATTTCCTTCAATTCATCAACAATTGACTTAATTTCTTCCTCAAATTTTGGTGAAGCGTCTTCTATCAGCTGATCGGTAAAGTCGTTCTCCACATCGAGGCAATCCTCTTCCGATTCACTAGTAACAATCATGCCAAATCATGAATTGGTCCAAATGTACTAAATCCGAGACCCTATTTTGAGTTGAGAGTTCGACTTTTAACATCTCATAATTTTTTAAAAACTTGTAATTTATCTTTTGGCATTTGTTTTAGTAAATGTCCCTATTGAACAAACATTTATACACAAGGAAAAAAGTAACCAAAAGGCAATTTCATTAATTCATTAGGATCCTCATCTAAATTTACATGATTTTCAAGATTATTAGAAGTAAAAGCATGATAAAATTTGATCGGCTTAAAACCAGCACTACAGACTTCCTTAACCTCCAAACTCTCGACCTTTTGAGGGAGAATCAAAGTAAGGATCATGGTGTTCACATAGTGGTCTATCCAATCATACATTATCTCATATTTGCTTTTCTCCGTATCTTCTAAGGATATCTGGTACTGTGGTTTCTTCTATTTTGTCATCATTATTTCATCTTCAGCACTTTCTTCATCATCAATGTTGATGGTCAGCCTAGTTCGTTTGACAATTAAATTGGTTCTTTCTCGTCCACGTCCCCGGCCTCGACCTCGGGTGTGCGAACTAAAAGAACTCCCACCAACTTGTCGCAAAAGAATGGTGGAGGCTTGCTGAAGCGGAGCTGAATGGCCTCCCCTTTGTGATTCTTCTGAATCTTCAATTTTATTTGACACAATTTCATGAGAAAAGACAATTTTCTTTGGAGGCACATAGTAGTCGGCATCTTCATGAATGCCAACTTTATGAACTGAAAATGGCTGTAAATCTCCCTTGATGCAATGTTCTTGTCCTTCCTTGTAGTACTTAAGGCATTAGTGTAGAGATTACGGAACCATGTTGTGTTCATGAATCCATGGTCGACCCAGTAGAGCATTAAAAGAGGTCTCGGCATTTATGATATGGAATTTAGCTGTTGATACTAGTTCTCCAACTTTCATAAGTAATGTAATTGATTCATGGGCTCTCTCTCCCTTTTGGTTGAATCCTCTTAACATCATTTTATCAGCCGTAAGCTCCTGAGCTTCAATGTCCAAATAGGCCAATGTCCATAAACTCATCAAGTTTAATTATGCTCCAGGATATACTAAATTTCTCGAGAACACAAATCTGCCGATGTTAACGGAGATATAGAGTAGATGATTATGGTCAATGGTACCAAGCAGCAAGTCTTCATCTATGAAGGTTATCCCAAGAGATTCTTTCAATGAGCAAACTTTATCCGAGGATGTGTTGGCCAACCGGGCTAAGAAAATCTTTGGGTCAAGCAAAGTTATAACCAGAGACTCTCTCATCTCCTTTGACAGGATTAGAGCATCATAGATGCTTAAATTGGTCGGCCACTTCATAAGATGAGCTAGCACATTGTAATCCACTTTGTATGATCCTCAAATTTCCTCTTATTTATGCGGTTCTTCCACTGGTGAAGGTGGAGGTAGCTCTTCTTGAGTTAATATTTGCTTTCCTTTATCCATTGGAGCTGACCTCAGGGGTAATACTCTCCCACTCCTTAAGTTCACTTCTATAATTTCTTCTTCTTAAAATGTCATAGGAGAATCTTCTGGTGTTTCTTCCTTGTTAGAAAGATCTAAGTTGATGGCAAGTGGTGCACTGTGGCGCTCGAGGATTAGTTCCTCACTCATGGTGCTGTCATAAGCGGTATTATTTGGTGTCTTCTTTGGTCTTGTAAACAAGTTCATTGGACTCAAGTACGATTTAAGGATCATTTTGGGAATCAAGATCGTTGTTAGATTGGTCATAATTTATATCACTAGAAACAGTTCAAATGTAATCAAAATCATAATCATTATATTCATAAGACCCCGGAGGGGAAAAAAGATAATCATAAAAGGTCAAGGGTTCGAGAATTTTCTTCCCCGATTTCGAGACAACTAATCTATCAGAGGCAGCTAATCCCGTTACTGCTTATATGCAATAGTATAACAATGTCTTTGATGATATTTTTCACTTAGTTTTCCTTACTTTGTGACAGAACCAAAACTTGATCGTGGAGAAAATAAGAATTTAACTTTTTAATTTATATATGTATGTATGTATATATATATATATATATATATATANCGCAAGTATTCGTATCGTTATCAAGTAATATATGACTTTTTGATTAAAACCTAAATATCGAACCCACAGGGAAAATAAGCAATATGCAACATTTTTCAATAAACCTTCTATTTTACAAAGACAATTAATTAAACTATAGATATTTTCACAGTACGTAAAATTCAGTTCTTTTTGGTATTTTTGATATTTTAACAAAACAATAAAACTTCTAAAGATAACTTGAGTTTATGAACAAAAAAGCACTTAATATGAAAATAAATTTCTCCTTATCATGAGTCAATAATAAGTATAGGAATTTTTTTGTGGAAGTATTGTATTGTGCCAAATAGGAGCAATATTGACCCGTTACTAGAGATGCTATAAAGAACATTGGCTAAATTAAATTTTGAATAGTATTAAAGGCCGACTATGTAGGGAAGATACTAGCTCTCACTCTAGAGTTCCCTCAATTCCCTCCACCTCGGGGCTAACATCTGTATCAGAACCTAAAACAATAAACCAAGTTGGGGGCTCTAACCTATCACTTTAAAGTCCTTTAACTCTACACCCTTCAAAGATTATTTCCCTATTTATTTACACTAAATCATATGAATTACATTCTCATTCATACAACCTCATGTGATTCTTTTCAATTGTTTACTAAGACAATACCAGCTCGGTTCTTACATGTTCTCACAATAAATTTTAACATCTGGATAGGCCAAATCAAGAAGTAAATGTCTGGTTCTTACATGTTCTCACAACAAATTTTAACATCTGGATAGACCAAATCAAGAAGTAAATGGTCGGCTCAGTTCTTACATGTTCTCACAACAAATTTTAACATCTGGATTGGTCAAATCAAGAAGTAAATGATCTGATTCTTACATGTTCTCACAACAAATTTTAACATATGGATTGGCCAAATCAAGAAGTAAATGAAACATGGATTTAAATCATTACAACTTCTTCCACTATTAAAAATCAATACTCTCCACTGCTTCCATCCAACACTTTAATTATTTATAATTTTAAGAAGAAAGATAAAGAAAACTACTCAGAATCTATGGAGAAAACAAAACCACACTTTAGTTTAAAAGTAGAAATCATTGTCAAACCAATAAGAAGTCTCGATTAAAACCAAAAGTAATTTAAAAATGAAAGATAAAAACTTATCTCAAATCCTCCACCAAACTCTTGAAGTTCCATTGAATTTCTTCACTTTTACAACACTCTTACTCTCTAAATAAAACTAAAAATAAAAAGGATAAAGTAAATTTGTGGGTCCTGAAAACCTCTCCAAAACTATCTCTAACTCTTCTTAGAACTCCCCCTTTCTAAGACATTCAGGCACACTTCAAAAAGTCTCAACTTCCTTCTTTTATAAATCTTCAAGTGGTGCCTTGATAACTCTGCAAAATGTGTCCCAATTCGATATATTCTCCAAAAGATGGCTCCTTTCATAAGTCTTTTAACCATATTTTTGTTTCTAGTGGACATAACCACCCTCTTTAACCAATAGGTGCCTCAAATGTCCTTAAAAATTTGATAAAATGAAGTAAAATGTCACATAACTACCTCTGGCGCTTAAGCGCGGGGCCTCTGATGCTTAGGCGCAGCCTTCTCTGTTTCACCGGCGCTTAAGCTCCGGATCTAGCGCTTAGACACCAAAACTCTTTTGCACCATTTTCACATTTTTGCTCCAAATTTGATCTTTTTTCACTCCTTTTAGCATTTTTCATCTTTTTACTTGTACCTGAAAGAAAAACACACAAATACCTTCCATTAAAGCGCAATATCTCAAAAATAGGTATAAAAATGTATCTCAAAATACTATATATTTTAGGTGTATCAAAATTCCCCAAACTTAAAATGTTATTTGTCCTCAAGTGACACTTCAATCTTTAAAAACTAAATAAGTGTATATGAGTTTCTTTACTAAAATTTAGATTTAGAAATATAGTAGTCCAATTTAAAAAAAAATATTTAGTAAATGGGACCAACTTAAAGTTTGGAAATTTTTAAGGTTAAGAAACATGAAAATATGAGTTCCTATCTAATTCAGAATTATTGTAGATTTTCCAAATATAGAATTTAGTCCTTTTATTATCTCCACATAAAACTTTTTATTTAAAAATAATTTTACTTACCATATTATATCCCTAAGCTTAAGAGTTTCTCAAGTCTTATACTTTAAAAGATCAAATGTGGAACCAATTTTTTATTAGGCTAGTCTCCTCAAGCTTCTCCTCCCTTATTTTTTTTCTTTTTTTTCTTTTTCTTTTTCTTTTTCTTTTTCTTTTCTTTTCTTTTTTTCTTTTTCTTTTTTTCTTTTTTTTTTTTCAGGCAAGGATTACTGTATCTGGATAAGTCTTTAATGGTTTTGAATTCCACTTCTCCTTTCCTGAAGCAAAGTCCATATATAAATCTTTTACTTATAAATATAATAACAGTTTTAAAATTAATTTTTAATAAAAGAAATTTAAGTATTAAAAATAAAAGTCTAAATTTTTAAATTTTCAAAAATACAATTTTTCTTACAAAAGATAGTTATACTGTATTTAGCATTTTCTACACTAAAATTTTTTAACAGAAAGTTTTTCTTCGTTACTCAAAATTTTAACTAAATTTTCTTACTCATTTCTATAATCAAATTTTACTTCCCTAATTTAAAATTTTAATTAAATTTTCTTACTCATTTCTAAAATCAAATTTTAAAAATTTTAACTAAATTTTCTTACACATTTCTAAAATCAAATTTTACTTCCCTAATATAACTTCATATACATACTTTTTTCTTTTCAAATCAAATTCACATGTAGCACATTTGAGAACAAATAAACTTCAAGTTTTGAAAATATTTTTCATCCCCCCTCCCAAACTTAAATTTTTAACAAGATTAAACAGTTTAGCAACAGATATATATAAGCAGGAATGAAATTTTGAAATAACATGCTTACAAGAATTTTTATACCCTAATTATACAAGTATAAAACTAAAAATAGGAGTAAAATTAATTTTTGATCAATTTTCTATCATTTTCATTTCAATTCAACATGTAGAGATTCAATAGACTTCTAAGTAGTGGGTACAAATATGAAAACAAATTAACAAACTAACTTGAATTTTCTGTCTCAACTTAGAAACAAAAACACTAACAATATAAAAGAAAAATACAGTGTAGCAGTTTTCTAAGTTTAAAATTTAAAACTGGAGATAGCAAGATTTTTATCTTTTCACATGACATAGAAATAAGTTCATTCCTGTCTAACTAAAACACAATAATCAACACACAACAACAATTACTACCCTAGAATTTAAAAATAAAATACTAACAAAACACAACATCACAAGACAATTAAAAAAATAAAAGTCTCACACATCACAAAGTCTAAAAAGGTACACAAATGCAAATGTAGCAAGTCCATACGACGTATTCCAACACATATTACAAACATAAAAATAAATCAGTTCTCCTCCTCATCATCCTCAGAATCACCATTATTCCAGACATCTACAGACTCATAATCAGGGAATCTAGGATATGAAGAAAATTCCTCTCCTTGGTTACCCCTTATGAGGTTTTCCAGAGATGAATGAAATTTCTCTTCATAATCACTTTTTCTTGTATTATACCCATCAATATGACCTGCAAAGCTTTCTAAATTTCGTAACTTATCTGCAGTATAGTTGATATTATCCGTCATCCTTTGAAATAATTAACTTTGAGTTTCCATTGACTCACCTCTAAAAGTAAAAGCTCGTGAGGTAGATGGTTTAGATGTAAAAACAGCAAAGGTAGAAGCAGCAGACATTGTCATTCCATAACTCCTTGAAAATCCTCCTCTCCAGCCAAAGATAGAATGCTAGAATAGGACTTCACATTCACACTTGTAATTGGCTTTAGAGGCAACATTACTTCCTCCCAGCAATCATATCTTACTCCAGCCTTCTCACATAAAGAATAGATTAAGGAAGCAAATCTCAAACCTGTTGTAGTAACGAAAGTGACAGAATTGATGATAGTTTGATAGATCAAAGCTCCAATGTTGATGAGCTTGCTTTCTTGAATACAATAGTTCAACGTTGCTCTCTCTTTGGTAACTTCACTGAGATGATTTGTCAATAATAGATGGGCTTAAATAAAGTAGTGCCACGTCTTCAAAGGTGCACTCAACTTTGAGGTGGAAAAATTGACTCTTCTTTCATTTGTAATTTTCCAGAGCCCTCTTCCAACAGTGAAATAGGAAATAATCTCATCTAGCTCTGTCTCAGTAGGACTATAGTTCACATAAAAACAAAAAGTATCAGGTGGTAGATGGTAAAACATATTGATTACCTCCGGTGAAAAGGGTACCAATTTTCCTCTAATCATGACTCCATCATCTTCAACCTTGGGAAAGTTAGCATAGAACTCCCTAACAACAGAAATAATGACCTCAGTAGAAAAATAGCAGAATCGTTCCCATTGTCAGAGAACGATTAGATCCTCTACTGATCCACCTGGATTCTTAAAACATTGCTCCTAGATAAGTTTTCATGATTGCAGAGCATAACTGTACTAATCTTGAGCTTTCGAACTCACAAACTTGCTTGAATCAAAGTGGCCTTTTCCTTTGCTCCTCTTCATTCTTAGTGCCTTTCTACAAATTTCATAAAATTTCACAATAACTTCAAAAATCAAGTCTAATCTACTAAACTCAACTTCTATAAGCATAAACTACACTTTCTTTGCAATATCCATAGATTTTTCCTCATTTTTCACCATGAATAGTGATTTTTAGGTTCTTCCAAATGTACTCAAAATACATGGTGAAAATCTAAAATTTTTACATAGAAGTGAAGTTCTTACCTCAAGAAATCAAAATCTAGCAAATTTTTCTCAATTCCACTAAGAAATCTCCACAAAATGGCTTGCCCTAGACTTCAAAATTGTGAAGTCAAGAGGTTAAAGGTGACGGCGAGAGTAAAAATGGCAATTTTTTGGGGTTATTTTTCCCTTTTAACCATTCGCGAACCGGTTTTCGTGAACTCGTGCTTAAGCGTGGATAAGTGGCGCTTAAGCACTTTCCTCTCGGGTTACATCGCGCTTAAGCACGAGAATGTGGCGCTTAGGCGCCGGTGCACGATTTTTGATATTTTTTAACTTACATAATATACACTTTAAGACTAAGTATACCACACCTAATTGGTCTCAAAAAACTTAAATTACTATTTTCCTCTCCGTTAACTCTCCGTTTTCTCAAAATTCTTCAATATAACTTTTTCGATTCGAGGCTAAAATAACACAAATTTTCACACAAAAAAAACATATACATTCATTCACAAATGAGTACAAAAACATATAATACTTAATTCTCACTCTAAATAGTCTCGGATGAGAAAAATATTATAAATACAAACACTAAACAATCTAACATAAACTCCAAAACAATATTTAACACTTAACACATTAAACAACTCCTAACAAACAAACTTTAACACTGAGCTTAATTCCATTCTTCATTTGTTGG
Organism: Phalaenopsis hybrid cultivar; assembly: GCA_002079205.1. Lineage (NCBI taxonomy): Eukaryota > Viridiplantae > Streptophyta > Magnoliopsida > Asparagales > Orchidaceae > Phalaenopsis > Phalaenopsis hybrid cultivar. The sequence continues at coordinate 135,113 of JXCR01134338.1, forward strand.
GACAAATTTTGGTCTTTCATTAATCTCTCCTTGGGCAATCGGAATATAAAGTTGATAAAACGAACGGTGGTGATGAGCTATGGTAGTATCTTCTTCTATCCATTTTTGTTTAAGATACATCTCCTTATCTGCTTCCTCTATATAACTAGTATGACTGAATTGCATTTTTAATTGCTATCCCATATGCCCTAAATGTGCATGAATCTCAATTACCTTTCTCTAGTAAATCCATGAAAGTCTCAATTTTGTTGATCTTTTTCGATATTCCTTCAATACCAACGGCTAAGAAACTATTATACATCTCTTGTGCACTTTGACTAATGAATCTTTTCCTCATGGTCTCTTTCTTCTTCTTCAAATCCATCTCCCATGAAGACATCTTCAAAAAATCTCTCTCTCTTAGACTTTAGGGGTAAAAATGATCTGGGGTGAAATTCCTTCACAAATTCTATTTATAGGCCTAAATCCCTCAAGTAACTCTTAGACACATCCTAAAACTGCCTTGGCACATTTTAGTCAACCAATTGGCTGTTAAACCTTCTTGAATCTGAATTTCACACATGGTTTTTAACTCCCACACTTAAGCGTCGAATATTGGCGCTTAAGCGCCGGTGCTTAATTTTGCACCAGTCAAATTAACATTCAAATTCTCATTTTAGCATGTATAGATCACTAAATAAAGTCTTAAAATCAATACTAACACATAATAGTCTCAAAACACTACCCCAAATTTTCTTAATCTCACATAAACAATAATCTAAGTAAAACACACAGATAATTATGGGTTACCTCCCATAAAGCGCTTGGTTTAACGTCATCAGCTCGAAGTAACCAGTGCTTATTCTTATTGACCCAATATCATTCGATCATTAAATTTATGTTGATCCCCTACTAAATAAGGTTTCGGTCTATAACCATTCACTTTAAATACTTTCTCAGTTTTAAGATCTTTAATATCCACAACACTGTCAGGAAAAACTTTATCACAATAAATAAGCCCATCCACCTAGACATAAGTATGCCTGGAAATAATCTTAACTTTGCATTATATAGCAAAACTTGTTGCTCTTGCTGAAAATTTTTAGTAAGAATTTTTTGATCATTCCACATCTTCATATTTTCTTTGTAAATCTTAGCACTCTTGTAAGTTACATTCATTATCTCTTCAAGCTCAATTAATTGCAATAATCTTTTCTCACCAGCATCTTTCAAATTATAGTTGTACTTTTTAATTGCCAATATGCTTTATGCTCAAGTTCAACTGGTAAGTGATAAGCTTTCCCAAATATTAGCCTATTCAATATGCCTTATGCTCAAGTTCAACTAGTAAGTGACAAGCTTTTCCAAATATTAGCCTATAATGAAGAACATTCTTATAGGAGTTCTGTATGCAGTCCTATAAGCCCACAAAGCATAGTCAAGTTTGGCTGACCAATAGATTCCTATAAGCAGTTTTGTATGGAGTCCTATAAGCCCACAAACCATAGTTAAGTTTGACTGACCAATCCATTTTTGTTGGATTCACAAATTTTTCAATGATTCTTTTAATTTCTTGATTTGATAATTCAGCCAAACCACTTGTCTGAGGATGATAAGCAGTAACAATTCAACGGTTTATATGATATTTTTATAATAATTTCTCCACTATGGCATTTCTGAAATGACTTCCCCCATCAGTTATGATAACTCTCAGCATCCCAAATCTACAAAATATGTTTATTTTCAAAAATTTTGCAACACTTTCAACACCACATTGAGGTAAAGCAACAACTTCTATCCATTTGGATACATAGTCCACTGCTAATAGTAAATATAAATTTCCAAAAGATGGTATAAATGGTCCCATGGAATCTAATCCCCAAACATCAAATATTTGAACTTCTAGCATAAAATTGAGGGGCATCTCATTTCTTTTATAAATATTACCTACTCGTTGGCAGCTATCACACGTTTTAATATAAGCATTAACATCTCTAAAGATAGTAGGACAATAGAATCCAGATTGTAAAATTTTATATGTTGTTTTATCAAAACCAAAATGTCCCTCAAAATTAGAATTATGACATTTTTTGATAATTTCATAAGTCTCTTCTAAAGCTACACATCTTCAAATAATAAAATTCTTTCCTTATTTATATAAAAATGGGTCATCCCGAACATAAGTCTTAGATTTAAAAATAAATTTCTTCTTCTATTAATATGTCATTCCATAGGGTATAATATCACTAACAAGAAAGTTGACAATATCAGCATACCATGGAACACGCCACCGTTAATATTGAATAGTTTTTCACCTGGAAAATGTTCATTAATTTTTTTTTTCAAAATAGAGTGGTTTTTCTAACTCAAGCCTGGACAAATAATTAGCAATTGATTTTTAGTTCCCTTCCTATCTACTATTTCAAAGTTAAATTCTGGCAAAAGAAGAATCCATCTTATAAGTCTTGGTTTAGCATCCTTCCTTTTCATTAAGTACTTAATAACAGAATGATTTGTATGCACTACGCAATGAGTCTCAATTATATACAATCTAAATTTATCAAAGGCATATACTATTGTTAATAACTCTTTTTTAATTATTGTATAAATAATTTGAGTTTCATTAAGAGTTTTACTAGCATAGTAAATTACTTTAAAAATTTTATCATATGTCCTAAGACAGCTCCAATAGCATAATCACTAACATCACACTTCAATTCAAAAGATTTTCCCCAATCTGGTGAAATTATGATTAGTGTAGTGACTAATTTTTTTTTTAATAACTCAAAAGCTTTCAGTCATTCTTCATCAAAATTAAAAATTGCATCTTTCTTGAGTAAATGGCATAAAGGCTTAGCAATTTTTTAAAAGTCTTTAATATATTGTCTGTAGAATCCAGCATGTCCTAAAAAACTCTTAATTTCCCTTACACTTATTAGACAACGTAAATTAGCGATCACTTGAATTTTAGCAGGATCTACTTCCATACCATTTTCTGATATTTTATAACCTAATACAATTCACCCTTGCTATCATAAATTGGCATTTTTCCAAATTAATGACTAAATTTGTTTCTTCACAATGCTTAAGAACTTTTGATAAATGTTCTAGGCATGAGTCAAATGAAGTTCCAAACACTGAAAATCATCCATAAATACTTAAATCCCTTTTTCAATTAAATCACAAAAAAATGCCATCATACATCTTTGAAATATAGCTGGGGCATTAAATAAACCAAAGGGCATTCTTCTAAAATCAAATGTATCATACGAAATAATAAAAGTTATTTTCTCTTGATTCTCAGAAGTTATTTGTATTTGGTGATAACCGATATATCCATCCAGAAAATAAAAGTATTTATGCCCAGCTACTCTATCCAACATTTGATCTAGAAAGGGTGGCAAGATTTAATTTTCCATAATCAATGCATATTTTCCACCCTATGACTTGTCTAGTAGATATTAACTCATTATATTCATTCATAGTCACAGTTACTCCTTCTTTCTTAGGAAAGCAATGAATTGGACTAAAGCATGCACTATCTGAATAGGCTAGATGATTTCAGCATTTAACCATTTTAAAATTTCTTTCTTTACAACTTCTTTCATAACATGATTCAATCTCCTTTGGGGATAAGCCATAGGTTTGTCATTCTCTTCCATATGAATTCTATGCATATAAATTGAAGGACTGATTCTTTTAATATCAGCAATTGTCCATCCATAGGTTATCTTAAAATTTTTTAAAAATTTTCATCAACCTTTCTTCTTCTTCCATCATTAATTTTGAGGAAATTATAATTGGAAAAGTAGAGGAATCTCCTAAAAAGGCATGTTTTAAATGATCAGGAAGTAACTTCAACTCAAGTTCTAGAGGTTTTTCTATTGATGGACAAAATGATTTATCTTTTTCTATCGTGTCTAAAATTTCAAAAATTTCTCAAACATAATTTGAATCTTCCTTAAAAAGATCTTCACATTTTTCTAATTCCTCTTCTTGCTCATGTTCCAAATCTTTTACTTCATATTTTTCTTCATAATTAGTTTTGAAATGACATTCATTCAGATATCTTATAACATCCATTTTATAGTATTCATCATCTTTACCTTTTGTAGGATATCTCATTGATCTTGAAATGTTAAAAGTAAAAGTTTGATCATTGATATTCATTGTTAATTCCCCTTTCTGCACATCTATTATTGCTCTTCCTGTGGCTAGGAAAGGTCTCCCCAAAATGATAGGTATCTCTTTATCTTCCTCCATATCTAGCATAATGAAATCAACAGGAAAGATAATTTGATCCACTTTCACTAGAACATCTTCTATAACTCTTTTAAGGTAAGTTATTGAACGATCTACTAACTACAGAGTTACAGTAGTAGGGGTTATTTCTCCTAATCCCAATCTTTTGAATATTGCTAATGGCATAAGGTTAATGCTTGCACCTATATTAAATAAAGCTTTCCCATAAAATCTATCTCCTATCACACATGGAATTGTAAAGCTACCAGGATCTTTAAGCTTTTCAAGAAGCTTCTTCTGAATAATTGCACTGCACTCCTCACTAAGTGCAACAGTCTCATTATCTTCAAGCTTCCTTTTTCCTGTTGAGAATATCGTTCATAAACTTTACATAGCTTGGGATTTTCTCTAAGGCTTCCACAAATGGAATATTAATTTTCAGCTAGTTATTAATTTCCAAAAATTTTAAAAATTGCTTATCCAACTTCTATTGACAAATTCTCTAAGGTAATGGAGGTGGTAGTTTTTCTAAGTTAACTTTAAGTGGAGAAATAGGTCTTTTAGAATCTTTTGGAGCTTCTTCATTCGATTCTTCCACTTCTTCTCTCTCTACTTCAGTTTCTTTTTGAACCCTAACTTCCAACTCTCTTCTACTTCTAAGTTGAATGCTTTTACTTTTTCTTTATTCTAGTCTTTCAGATTTATTTCAGTATTACTATGAAGTGTTCCTTGGGATCTATTACTTAATGAATTTGTTATTTGTCCAAGTTGGTTCTCAATATTTTTAATTGTAGCTCCTTGACTTTGTAACTGATTTCCCATTTTTAACACCACTTCTTCTATAGACAACTTCTTCTCCTTAAATTGTGGATTACTATTGAAACCTAGAGAATAAGTAGATCTATGATTAATATTCCCTTGGTTGTTCCAGTTTCTCAATGGGTTTCCTTGATTTTTCCCCCATCACTGATTATTATCACCCGTAGTATTATTCCAATTAAAGTTGGGATGGTTCTTCCAACCTGGTTATAATTGTTTAAATATGGGTTATTCTACTTGTTATTTATGGCGTTCAAAGTTTCTAATGATGCTTGAGAATCATTTGTGCTAATGAATTCTCATCAATCATGGAGAATGATTGAGAAAAATTCATTCCAAATTGGTCTAACTTTCTTGAAATTACAGCAACTTGATTTGTTAACATAGTAAATGCATCAAATTCATGAACATTGGCTACTTTCTTAGGATTCACTCTCTGAGAAGGCCATTGAAAATTATCGGTAGCCATTTCTTCAATTAAATTATAAGCATCATGAAATGGTTTTGACATCAACGAACCACCAGCAGCTGCATCGATAATAGATCTAGGAGACCCAGCTAATCAATTATAAAAAGTTTGAATTATTAACCAATGTGGTATAGCATGTTGTGGACACTTTCTTAAGAGTTCTTTAAATCATTCCCATGCTTCAAAAATAGATTCTCCTTCAAAGTGATTAAAAGATGTAATATCATTTCTATGTTTCACAGTTTTTTATGGTGAAAAATATTTAGCAAGGAATTTTNTATGCAATATTTATCAACAAATCTTCTATTTTAAAAAGACAATTATTGAAACTATAGATATTTTCAAAGTAGGTAAAATTCAATTATTTTTGGTATTTTTGATATTTTAACAAAACAATAAAACTTCAAAAGATAACATGAGTTTATGTAAAAGAAAATCACTTGATATGAAAATATCTTTTTCCTTATCATGAGTCAAAAATAAGTATAGGAATTCTATTGTGGAAGTATGCAAATTGTGTTGTGCCAAATAGGAGCAATAATGTTCTTTACCCTTACTAGAGATGTTATAAAGAACATTGACTAATTTAAAGTTTGAATAGTGCTGAAGACCACCTAGGTAGGGAAGATACTAGCTCTCACTCNGCTGAAGACCACCTAGGTAGGGAAGATACTAGCTCTCACTCTAAAGTTCCCTCGATTCCCTCCACCTGGGGGTTAGCATCTTGTATCAAAACCTAAAATAATAAACCAAGTTGGGGGCTTTAACTTATCACTTTAAAGTCCTTTAACTCTACACCCTTCAAAGATTATCTCCCTTTCTATTTGCACTAAATCATATGAATTACATTCTCATTCATACAATCTCATCTGATTCTTCTCAATTGTTAACTGAGACAATACAAGCCCAGTTCTTAAATGTTCTCACAAAAAATTTTAACATCTGGATAGGCCAAATCAAGAAGTAAATGA